>APFE030691642.1:21291-40028 GCA_000404065.3 Pinus taeda | reverse complement strand
CTCTTTGAGGGTTTTAACCACGTCAAAAATACTGGTGTATTGATCTGTGATCTATTTGTGAGCGGTGTCCTTTGGTGTTCTGTTTGAGGAACTTACCCTGTAAATTCCTACACAGAACAGATCCAGGGGGACTATAAAAATTCCATGGAGGTGAGGAGCACCTTGAAGGATGTTTGTGTATAGAGGAGGTCCTGCAAACAATCTCTAGATTAATGAAAAGAGACCAGTGGAGTTTCCATTCCTTTTGTAGTATTTTTGGAGCACAAGTGTACCAAAAAACACCCCCTTAGTACTGGATTGTTACCTACAAAGGATCACAGTCAAATTTTGTGTTGTTAGTGGATAGAATTAAATAAACACAACATTGTAAATAATGGATACAATGCATACAAAAACATAAACTTAAAAGAAGAGGTGCATGAACATAATGATGCTAAAATGGAGCAAACACATCAATAATATATGGAAAATATCCCTTTATTGATTGCTGGTGGTAGAGGTTGAATACAATTAGAATATTAGAGCACTTGAAGAGAATTCCTTGAGCTAGGGATCTCAATAATCCTTAGCAAGGATGTTTCTTTTCCTCAATCTCTTTGAAAGTTTCTCCTCTCTCTCAAAGAAGTGTGAAGACTCTCCAAAGGGTGGATTGTTCTTCACTCACTAAGATGTTGGGTTGCTTAGAAGCAATTTGGCCAACATGATAGTTCTCTTCACTTCCTTGGTTCAACAATGAAATGGTCGTTTTCTTACAAGCAATTTACAATGTCTCTTCTTTTTGGCTCTCCCATGTCCTGTTTATATAGAGTTTTTTTTACTCCCTCCTCCCTCTCTTGGTACATGCATGATAAAGATGTAGAAAGTTCTACAAATCTAGCTCTAATACCATGTAGAAAATATGATGTTAGGTTAACCTGATAATGCAATATAAATCAAAGCAGAATACTATAAATTACTTCTACTATCAATTTGAAGAAGCTTAAAGATCATGCTGAACAATATAACCAGAAGAAGAAGAATCAATGGCACAATGCACATGAAAATACTTTAGGGAAAGCCTTAGCTAAAAACCCCACACTATTGTATTATCATACATGGTGGAGATACATAGGAATTATATAAAGCCTTAGCTCTCACAGCTAGCCAACTCTTAGTACAATCCTCACAGATGCTCATAAGAAATCTTGGCTTCTCTCCAACCTTCCTCGCTACCCTCCAAGATCCTATTTCCTTGCGCTATTCCTTGTGGATGATTTTTCTATTACCAAGAGGATGATCTCCTTCAAAACTGCGCAATCCTCAAGGATAAATCCTTGACTACATACATGAGTTTTCTCCATAAGAAAACACATGAAACTAATAGCACACTGTCCTTCAACATTAATCTCAATTGGTTCTTTCTCAGAATAGACATGCATGTGTTTCTGATGAGGGAATCTTTAGCTAAATGGAGTAGCACTAGTTGAGTGCATTAATGCATTAACTGACTGTTAACTCACCATTAGTTCCTCAAACAGTTTGGAACTAATTTAACTGGACTTAACTCAGTAAACTAAGTTAACTAATTTCAACTCAAATATAACTCAATCTTATCTCCTTAATTTAAGGGATAACTCTTGCATGACTTCAAAAAGACTTCTAACTTGAATTTCTCCAACTAATTAATTTAAAATAAATAAATTAACTATTTCCAAGTAATTGTTAAGACTAAATTCGATTTTAATTCACAATTTAATTCAAAGACAAATTAAATTGGAATATTCTTGTTGCCATATTTCAACACTCCCTCTCAACAAGGAAGGGATTATCTTCCACCCCGATCCTATCTCTACAGAACTCGAAATTACACTTTGACAATGCCTTTGTTAAAATGTCAACGTCTTGCTCCTCTGTCGAAATATACTGCAACAACATGAATTATGAAAATCCACGAGCAACAAATATTGCCTTATGATTCTCCACACTACCATCAGTAGCTTGCTTTACCTTGTAAAGCCAATAGGAACTCACACTGACTTCTTCTCCAGTCTTTGAATCACATCCCAAACATTGTTACGAACTATGGATTCATACTCCTCCACCACAGGATCCCAACTCGGCTGCTATACTGCTTCGTCAAAGGAAGATGGCTCAGTCTCAACACATTCCCCAGCAAGGGCCATGTATCCAGTGTACCTGTGAGGTGACCTCCTCTGTCTGCGCTGAGAATATGGTGCTCCCACATTCTCTCTCAAATCCTCCAACAATCTGTCAGCTTCTCTTGTGTGCTTCTATCCATCTTTGGAAGACTATGCTTGAGTGGATGTCTCCACCCCTGGAAACTCTGCATGCATTTGCTCCACATCAGTCTGAGGCTCCTCCTCCTTAGGAACCAATAGTTCTGCCATAGCCTGTAGTTGGAGCTCCCTCTCAAAGGAAACTCGCATGGCCTTCTACTCATCAAACTTGAGATCTCTATGAACCACTGTCATCTAACTAGTAGGCAAGTACACCCATTAGTTGTGAGGTGTGTCAGTGTACCCCACAAATATCCCCAACTCTGCTGTGAGCTCAAGCTTCTTCCATGCATCCTTTGTCACATGGCAATATACTGATGAGCCAAAGATCCTAAAGTGACACACATCTGTCTCTTACCAAAGAATGCTTCCTCTGGGGTCTTCATCCCAAGTATGCAATGTGGGCTTCTATTCTACAAATAGACCGTTGTGTTGCATGCCTTAGCCCACAAGTGAAGTGGTAGGCCTTGGTCATGCAACATTGCCCGTGCTGCCCCTACAATAGTTATTTTCTTCCTCTTGGCCACGCCATTTTGCTGTGGGTTATGAGGTGCCGTCAACTCTCGTTTAATTCCTTCCACTGCATATAAGTCCTTAAATTCTTGAGAGACATATTCTCCACCATTTTCACTTCTCAAGGCCTTGATCTTCTTCCCTGACTCTTTCTCAATCAAAGCTTTGAACTCACAAAACTTTGTGAAAGTTTGGTCCTTCCTCTACATGAAATAAATCCAACATTTACGAGAATAGTCATCAATGAAAATCACATAATACCTTTGTTTCATTGTGGATGTTGTCGAGAATGGTCCACACAAATTAGTATGGACTCACTCTAAGATAGCCTCTGCTCGACTATCTCGATCATGAAAGGAAGACTTGGTGTACTTTCCTAAGGTACAACCTTTTCATGTGTCAACTTGCTCAAGTTTACCTTTGGGAAGTCCTATAGATATTTGATGCATTATCTACAAAGCCCCATGATGCAAATGGCCCAACCACCTGTGCCACAACTCGCCAATGTCTTGGCTTTGTACCAATTCTTCTTTCATACTCAATGTTGCACAATCATCTACCTCTAGTTTATAGAGATTCTTCACCCCAATCCCTATCCTCTTGGTCTGACCCATGGCTATGTTTCTTAGGAACACCTTTCCTTCACTGAAGACAAAATTGTAGCCTTTTCCTCCAACATCACGACCAATACCAAGTTCTTCTTTAGTCTAGGCACATACATTACATTTGTCAAGGTGAGAGGAGCTCCATACTCCCTCCAAAAAGTAATCGTGCCCACTCCTGAAACACTATACCTTTTGTCATCACCCATCTCTATGTGCATCTTGAGGTCTTTCTCCTCCACGACACTAAATAAATTTTTATCACCAATCATGTCGAATGAGGCACCACTGTCAAGATACTAGACACAACCCATCATCGATGACACCATGCATGCGATGAGGGTAAAGTCCATTTCGAACTCGGAGGCTAATTCCTCACCTTTCAATCCTTCCGAGGATCCTTTATTAGACTTCTTTGATGGGAAATTAGTCACATAATGTCCCATATTGTGACAATTAAAGCATCTTACTTTAGATATGTCACTCTTCTTCCCTCCATGAGAATAATTCAATCTGAAATGGGAAGCCTTCCCCTTCCTTTTCCTTGTCTTACTTGTTAAGGCCATATTTTCTTGATCATCATTCTTGGATGCAAAACCATCTCGTGTGCTCCTCCTGATCTCCTCCTAAATAAGATTCGACCACAGTTATTCCTAATTTAGCAGTTTCTCCCTTCCATTCACAGAGTCCTTGTAGCTATTCCAACTTTTTGGAATGCCAAGGAGAGCAAGGCTCACCATATCATCATCGACAGTAGTTATTCCCACATTGCCAAGCTCATCTCTATAGGTGGTGAGATTGTTAAGATATGTGGAAATAGTATCGCCCTTCTCCATATTGATTCTTCGAAGCTTATCCTTGAGCGACAATTTCCTATGGTCGCTACTGTTTTGGTAGAGTTCCTTCAATGTCTTCCACATTGAAAATGGAGTATCCTTCCCATGGAGACTCGAGACAATATGGTCTCGAACTCCCTCAAGGAGGATCCGTCTCGCCTTTGCCACACACTTCTTCCACTCAGCCAACTCTTGTGCTTTAGTTGAAGCTGGCTTTGGGATTTCTTGATCAATGAATTCCTTCAAGCCATTGTCTTCTAATACAGCCTCCATTCTATCTTTCCATGCTATGTAATTCGAGCTACCTTCCAAAGCATACTCAAGTCTCAAGCCATAGAATGCCATTGGCGAACCTTGAAGTATGATATGAATTTGATTTGCACCTACAACCCCGAACTTCAAACTTTGAATTCTCTTCTCAGTATACTGTTCACAACTCTGATACCATGTGGAAATTTCTACAAATCAAGCTTTGATACCATGTAGAAAAACTGATGGTAGGTTAAACCGATAATACATTATAAATCAAAGTAGAATACTATAACCTACTTCTACTATCAATTTATGGAAGCTTAAAGATCGAGCTAAAAAATATAACCAAAAGAAGAAGAATTAATGGCACAATACACATGAAAATACTTTGGGGAAAGCCCCAACTAAAAACCCCACACTGTTGTATTATCATACATGGTGGAAATACATAAGAATTATACAAAGCCTTAGCTCTCACAGCTAACCATCTCTCAGTACAATCTTCATAGATGCTCATAGGCAATCTTCGCTTCTCCCCAGCCTTCCTCTCTACCCCCCAAGCTCCTATTTCCTTGTGTTTTTCCTTGTGGATGATTTTCCTATTACCAAGTGGATGATCTCCTTCAAAATTGTACAATCCTCAAGGATAAATCCTTGACTGCATGCATGAGTTTTCTCCATGAGAAAACACATGCAACTGATAGTACAATGTCCTTGAACATTAATCTCAATTGGGTCTTTCTCATAATAGACATGCATGAGTTTCTGATGAGGGAATCTTTAGTTAACTGGAGTAGCACTAGTTGAGTGCATTAATGCATCAACTAACTGTTAACTCACCATTAGTTCCTCAAACAGTTTGGAACTAATTTAATTGGAATTAACTCAGTAAACTGAGTTAACTAATTTCATCTCAAATATAACTCAATCTTATCTCCTTAATTTAAAGGATAAATCTTGCATGACTTCAAAAAGACTTCTAACTTGAAGTTCTCCAACTAGTTAAGTTAAAATAAATTAATTAATTATTTACAAGTAGATTTTAAGACTAAATTCGATTTTAATTCACAATTTAATTCAAGGAAAAATTAAATTGGAATATTCTTGTTGCCATATTTCAAAAAAATACACATGAGTCGGACAAGATCCATTAAGGTTTACATTTCTTTAAGGTGACTCGAATTCGGTTGTACCAAGCTGACCTCATAATAAGAAATCGGCTCCAAGTGTGTGGAGTGCTCCCGAACTATTGAGTCACCTTTTCTGCAACTGCATGGCTTTTTTGATGATATGCCACATGCACACGTTTATAAAAGAAATATATGCACAGACTTAATTAATTTCCTTTATAAACTTTGGAGCTTAGGAAAACCTTTTTTTTTGAATCTTTGTAATGTATTTGACTAGAAAATTGCCCATAGGATCTAATGTTGGATTGAAAACCCACCATATTCCAAAGATTGATATGAGGAATTTTGATGGCAAGGATCACGTAACATGGATACTACAAATGGAGTGATATTTCGATCTTCATAATGTGAAAAACACACAAAAGGTATGTACTGCATCTTTATATTTAGAACTGAATTAGTTTGTATCGTATAAAGGGCTTTGTTCTCATAAACTACTTGTCAGCTGGTCAATTTTCATGGAGGAAATGATAGCACATTATAATGATACAAAGAGAAACACCTTTTTTAGCCAATTGATAAATCTCAAACAAAAGGGTTCAATGGCAGAACACATTGAGGACTTCCAAAATTTGAATATAAGGGTAAATGATATTCCAGAGAAGCATAGGATTGAAATCTTCATAGGGAATTTAAAGGATAACATCCAACATGAGGTTCACCTTTGGGAACTTGATTCATTGGAGAACACATATAGGTTGGAAAGAAAAATTATGGAAACAATGAAACCTACCACTCATAACTATAAATATCGAAGTATTATTGCTCATAGCCTTCCACAACCTACAAGGTTGACACCGCAACAATTGGAAGACAAAATATAAAAAGGACTTTATTACAGTTGTGATAGAAAATACACTAAAGGTCATAAGTGTGCTTTTTTACATAGATTATGAAAAGGAGGAAGAAATGGATCAAGAAATGTCAAAACAAGAGGATATACACCAAGAAACAACCTGAGAGAAAGAATAAATGAATCCAACTATATCTTGTCATGCATTGGCAGGAATTACCACTCCTCAAACTCTCAAGATAGAAGAACATATCAAGAAGAAAAAAGAATTATTTTGTTTTCTAGGTACTCAATTAGCTCATATCTCACCTTATCATCCTCAATATGATGGACAAACAGAGATAGTGAACAAATTTTTGGAAGGATATCTTCATTGCTTTGTGTCTGATAAACAAACACAATGGGTCTAATGGTTACCTTTGGATGAATGGCGGTATAAAACTTCCTTCCATATTGCAGCAAAAATGACCCCATTTACGGAAATTTATGGATATCATCCACCATCCATCACATCATATTTAAGAGAAGATTCTAATGTTCAAGTAGTGGAATATCACATCAAGCATCAACAACAAGTTCTCCAACTCTTAAAGGATAACCTCACTTTCGCGCAAAATCGAATGAAACAACAGGCATATGAACATCACAAAGAAAGAAGTTTTGATGCAGGAAACTAGGTATTTTTACGGCTACAACCATACAAAAAAATGTCCCTTACACAAGCTAAGAAGGATAATAAATTATCACCAAAGTACTATGGTCCTTACAAGGTGTTGTGAAAGATTGGTACTATGGCATACAAATTGGAGCTTCCTCCATCTTCCCGAGTGCACCCATTTTTCCATATTTCATTCTTAAAGAAGGTTATAGGTGACAAGCTCCCAGTTCAAAGAATATTGTTGGAACTTGATGAGGAAGGAAAAACCATATTGTAACTTGAAGTAGTCAGGAAATCAAGGACTTGAAAACTACGAAATCGATAAATTTTAGAGTATCTCATCAAGTTGAAGAACTTACCAGCTAAAGATTCCACATGGGAGGATGAGAATTTTGTACAAAAACATCCAGAACTACTCAAGCATTGAGGACAACACTTTTGGAGGAGAGGGGAATGTTAGGTCCCTAAAGTACTATTGTAGCCCTTTATTATTATTAGTGCAACCCCATTATTGTATTATTGTGCCCATGTAATCCCCATATTGTTATTATTGTGCCCCATAGAAACCCACTATTGTTATTGTTGTGCCCTTACTATATTATTGTTATCCAGACTTTGATTATATTGTGACCCCTTAGACTCCTATTTATATAAAGGATATCTTTTCATTTGTATCATCCAATAATTGTTCATTTATGTAATGTAAAGGAGGTTTCCCCCTTGAAGAGGGTGATTATGAAGTGGTTGATTTATCTTTTCTTCTATTTTTGAGCTGGTTCCATAACACATCTTTACTTGTTACTTCAAGTGTTTCATCTTCTCTTTTTTTGTTTGAGATAGATCAGCCTACCATATATCTCGGCCTTGATGGTGAATTGCTTCCACCTGGACTTGTGAGTATCGAGGAGATCCTATAAGAAGAGCCTCTTCCTTCTACTCATTTTGAGGGACTTTTCCTTTATCCATCCCATCCTCTTCTTCCTCCTCCACCTCCTGTACAAACTCATTTTCTTAGTTATTTTGACTCACCCACGAATTTAACGCGGCAATCTAAATTGGGATTATTGACCATGACTGGAACCAATATGGCTTCCTAACCTGCAACGACCACTACAGTTGAAAAATCAAAGGTCGCTTCCACATCTATGTTTTCAACATCATCAGAGGCACATCTATATGGCAGTTTGTCCATTCCACCAAGTTATCAATCCTTATCTGGTACCTTCTCTGGTGCATCTTCGAGTTTATGGACATCTCCCATGCCTTCCACTTTGAGAATTCCACCTTGCGCTACTCTTATGAGTGCTACTCAGCCTGCTCCTTCTCCTCCTCCTACACTGACAATTGAACAATAGGTTGGCCCTTACGTTAGTGGGAAAGGTCCTCTCCAACAACCTAACTATCCTTATGTTTGGTACCCTCTGCATGGGGGTCAATTTCCTCCATCGTCCCCTCCCCCTTTGGCAGGGGGTAAAGTTGTTGTTAGTATACCTGAAATTGGTAACCATCCTTATTATGTACCTGTTGTGGTAAAAACACAACCCTCCATTATTGATGTGTTCACTTCAAATAATGGGGACCCTTTCTATAAAAATTTTGGCTAAACACCTTTTAGGACTTTAATTTAGTTGATTATTCTACGCTTTTGTTAATTTTTCATTTTCTTTGGATTCTTGTTTTGATTTCTTTGTTAGAATCGATTTTTTATAAGCTTCCCATTGACGCTTGTTTCGCCTCATTTGGTCAACTGGTTGAAAATGGTACTCCTTTGAAGTCTCATCATTTATCTAGCCTGGGTTAAAAATGCATAAAATGTACAATATCGCATTTTGTAAATAAATTAGTTCAATAATGCATTTATTTTAAATATTAACCCCTAGTTAGTTCTTACTAACATTTTTTTTAATTTTTTTACTTATACAGCCAAATTATTAAGCATCAAGATTTAAGAAATTTACTCCAATTTCCAAATCAATTACTAATCTTAAAAAAACCATAATATCCAAGTGGCTGTAGTTTATTTTTATTTTTTTATTTATTTTCCAAGTGGTTGTAGTTTAGAAACTAGAATTCATAACAAAAAACCAAAATAAAATTGATATTTAATGTTAAATTTTAAATTAATTAATATAATTTAATTTAAAAAAAACAAAAATTAATACATAAAATATGAATATAATAAAAATATGTAATAAAATTTTCCGATCACATCGGGAGTTTTCAAGTGACACATTTCTAAAAACCCCGATGGACTTAATCCTCCTGATCCCGATTTTCCGATTGCAAAAAGTCAAATGGCATGAGGGCATTAACTTAATTTTTGTTTTAAGTTTCAACTCACTCATACATACTATACGATGAGTGAATGAATAAATAAAAGTGAAGCAGGTTAGGTTGGATTATTTATATTAGAAAATATTTATTAATTTTAAACAATAATTTATTAATTAATAATGTAATAGAATTAATTTTATAAATTAAATTTAAGATATATTTAGATTAATATTTATTGGTTATAAATAGTTAATTATATTAATTAGTTAGATTAAGAATAATTAATAATAGTTTATTAATTGATTAGTTTAGTTCATAATTAACAGTTAAATTAGAATTAATTATTAGATAATTATAATTTAATTTAGGATTTAATTTTTAACTAGAATTTTGATTTTTAGCCCAGTGACAGAAATTCCACAATTGTGCCATAATTGACTCACCAACTTTGGAGGTCCATAGATTGAGTTTTACTTGGCCAAATGAGGCTCAGGACAGCTCATTGGAAAGATAAAATCAAAGAGTATATTTATGAGGAGGTTTCACTAATATATTTAGCCATTTATTTGGTCGAAATTAGACAGAAGTTCAAGCTCTGAATTTTGGAAACAAAATCAAATTTCTGAGTTTTATTTTCATCTGCCCAAGCCTCTTCTAATTGCAAATTCGCTCGTCAATGATATTCTTGGCCAACTAAAACCATCTCAAGCATCAATAGAAAGCTTACATTTTATTTTCAATTATTTATTTAATTGTACTTGATTGGATTTGTTTTAAATGCTAGAAATGATATTTTTCTTTTATTGTTGCATCTTAATTCATTTTGATTTCTTTTTGCAGGAAAACAATAGAAGAAATATGGATAAAAGGATCTCAATCACTGAGAAGACTCCAACAATTAAAGATTGGAATTTTGAGAAAATAAAATTGGATTTGGCATATTTCTCTTCAACAAATTTTCCTCTCAAGAATTCGTTCACAAATATTATAAATAGCAGATTGCAGAACATAATGAAAGGTTGCTCTCCTCTGCAATTTTAAACTTCTGAAAGCACTTCTGTAATAGGAATTTAGAGTTGTAGGAGGGAGGAGAGAAAATCTCAAATCTGAGGATTATTGAGGATTTTTCCTTTATATCTTGAATTATGCATGATGGGCAAAGTTTGCACTATTGTGGCTTTAGTTTTGAACACAGAAGTTCAAGCAATGTAAAGAGCTGTGTGAGATCCGAGACAGAGAAATGGATGCAATAAATTGGTATTTCTAATACTATTGTTTCAAATATTAGTTTCATTTTTATGGTAACAGGAATGTGTCATTTTATTCATGTTTGTGCACTATTGTCAATATGGGTAATTTGTCTCAATGTTGTTATTATGTATCTTTGTTCTTATGGATTAATTTCTGATTTCTGAGTAACTATTTACTTATAAATATGCCTTATTAAAACTGATTTATTAAATGGTAATGTGTTGTGAACTATTTCCACATATTATTGTTTAATTATTAGATTTACTGATTTGATAATCAATATCATTTTTGTGAACTACTTCCTGAGTGTTATTGGTTTATTATTTCAGTTAAGAGGTCTCAATAGGATGTGTTTTGGTATCCATAATGTCAGTTAATTGAACTACTTCATTAACTTGATATTCATTATAAACAAAACATATTTAAAATCTCAATATTTTAAATATCTTGCTCTTGGTTGGGTTAGATCTATATCTGCCTAATTAAGATAGGATTAAGATTAGTTTCTTTTGCTTGCATTATAGAATAAGTTTGCATTTAGAGTAATTTTTACATTCTTTTAAGTCCTCTTCTCAAAGAGGCAAAACTTTAGTTGTGGCTTATCTGAACCCAAATCAACTTAAGGGTCATTCTCTTGCTTGATTAGCAAGAAGAATTGATTTGATATCCCTGTCTATTGGTAGTTAAAGATATATAATAAACCAATAGCGATAGGGAGAAGATAACTAGAGCTAGTTAAACCAGTCGGAGCCACCACACCAAATGGAAAAGGAGCTGCTTTAAAGTCCGGACCGGGTGGTTATCCCTCAATGTTGTTGCAACGATTTTCGAGGCATCAACACTTTTGGTACTAGAAGGAGGGCCTGAGACTTTTTGTTTATTGGAGTCTTTTCAATTTTAACACTTTATTTAAATCACGATGGCTCCTCTTAAACTTCCAATTTGGAGTTGTATCCATGGACATGCATCTTCCAATACTCCACCTGAAGTGGTAAGACTCTTGTCTCAGGTAAAATTCAATGGTAAGAGAAATTCTTCTGCGTTTAATAATGTCTTTCAATTTATTCAAAATGCTTTGAATTATGATTTTCAAGGAATTGATGAAGGCATTTTATGCAGAATTTTTACTCTCACATTTGCGGCAAAAGCCAGAAACTGGTGTAAAACTCTTCCAGTTGCCTCAATTCACAGCTAGGATCAATTTGTTACAATTTTCATTTGTAAATTTGGCGGCTATGATTATGAACAGGTATGTGAAGAAATTGAATATCTACGAAGATTTGAAAATGAGTCTGTTAATGATTTTAATATTCGATTTCACTTGAATTGTTTAAGATTTAAAGTTGAAGATAAACCTACGGAAGAAGAATCAATAGATTGGTTTGAATATATTTGTTCTCTTCCTCCCATTCCCAATCCATATCAAATTAGTTCAAGTTTTGTTTCATCTCTTTCTAACATAAATGAGAATTCCAATATGGATGTGCAAATAAATTGTGATGAAGTGGTTTCACAAAGCTTCGAAAATATTTCTAATCAAATGTAAGAAGACAACAAAAACAATTTTGAAGAAAGAGCCGCCATGAAATCTGAAAGCTACTTTGAGGTAAATTCAAAAAATCAGATTGGAAATCAGCAAGTGCAAGCAGCAATCAAAGTAAATAAAAAAATGCAAATTGTTGTACAAATTTCTAAATTTTTCCATGATGAACAAATGATGAAATCAGAGCAGCAAAGCAGCCTTCTTCAAGAAATCATGAGCACGCAAAGGAATGATCTGCAATCTGAAATTTATAATGAGCATAATGCACAAGAGTTCTCAAATAGAGACACTTTTAAATACATTGTTTCAGGTTCACATTTTTCCCTTTATCCTAATATTTTTAATGATGGTAATTTTTCCCCTCTTGGTATTAATGATATTTCAGAAAATACATAGGCTAATCTAAATGAATTACCATTAAGTTTTTATCAAGATAGAGAAGAAATTAATGATCATTCTTTTGCCATTAATGAACATGAAATTCTTGATCCTCCTTATTTGTATATATTGGATGAGATTGAAGGGAATTCTAAAGAATCTTGTAAAGTCATTTACGATAATTACTCTGACATTGAAGATGTTGATTTCTATTATTCTCAAGAGAATCCTCATGATAAAATTCAAATAACATCTGAGAATGAAAAACGCTTCAATTTCGAAATTATTCCAACCAATCCTCATTTTAGAGTAGAAAATTATCTTCATGATTTCACCATTCAAGAAAACATTCCAATTTATGATTCATATCATGATTAAGCTCTCATTCCTACTCATAATCATAATTCATTTTCTAGTTTACAAGTTGGAATTCGAAATTACTCAAATTCCATGATTCTGGTCAATCCTTGTGAAAAAAAAAAATCAATTCAAAATGATCCCAATTGTGCTGTAACATTAGTTGTAACAATAGTGATTTCATTTTATTTTTGTTTCCTCCCTTCTTTTGTTTAAAATTAGATTTTATTTCTACTCTTATTTTTCAGATTTTTGACACTTTATGCTGGCATATTGAGCACTTTACTATCAAACATTCAATTGATGCATTGCCCTGTTTGAAAATTGAAGTTTTATATTATAATCAAGAGCATCAAAAGCTATTTCAATTTCAATTTCAATCAATGCTAATGTTTTATCAAAAACTTCTATCTTCTCAAAGGCAATATCAACAAGAGAATGTATTTTTAGAAATCTGCCAGCAATCCAATTTAATTAAAAATTTTCCATTTCATTTGAAAGATTTCCATCCATTTTTCATTAATTCATTTGAAAAATATTTGGAAATTTTTCCCTCAAAGAAGATTGTTAATAGCTTAACATTTATACATAACACTAACGATTTTTTCTAGGCCTTTGAATTTAAAAGTTCATATCCACAATCTGGCCTGTTATGTCTTCCTTTGAACCATTCCCAATCCTTAATAGAAATCCATCCAAATTTCTATGATCCAATTCGTATTCAATTGAAAAGAAAATTTCAAGAGAAGGAGATTTTAAGTAAGCTTCTAACAATATCTGTACATTTTGATTACATATTTATCTTCCTCAGTTTAATTAGATTTGTACTTTCATTACTAACATTTGAATTGTACATACATGCAAGAATTAAAATGAGAAACTTGTTACACTGGAAATATGACTATATCTAGTCATTTTCATGTATATGGTTAGAATAGAAGTAGAATTAATTTAGTTAGTTTGTTTTATGTAGTTAATTTGTTTTTAACAGTTGTGAAAAATAAAAAATAAAATAAAGCAATCAACCCTTCTCATACATGTTCAGTGAAAACATTTTCTTCCTATCAGAAAATTTTAATTCTTGCTTTCCTTTTTAACATTTCTTACAAAAATATCTCTGCTTTGTCTATTTTGAATAATGTCTTGATTAAATTCAATTAAAGTTGCACTTGGCATCGATCGCCTCAAAGCCACTTTTCTTCATTTCGAGATTTCCTTTTAAGATTTTCTTTTGAAATTTATATGATAGAGGTTTTGAGGATATAAAAGCTTCATGATCCCATTATCCCATGAAATGTATGACTATCTACGATGACCTTAATTCTAATTCAATCATTATTAGTCAATCTAACCTTTCGTGGTAATCATATGAAGTTCATATTATCTTCCTTGAAATTTTCTAAGGATGTCCATTCTGTTGTGTGCACACATTCAAATCTGTTTTGATATTTTTCGACAATTAGTCGCTTTATCTCATTATGATCTTTAGTTTATTATTTGATGCTGCAATACGCATCATATTCATTTACTAAAGACATTATTGAACAATCACTATAGCAATACAGATTCTTCTCAAGTTACTAGGAATAAACAGAGGTAATAAATTGTTGTTTCAATTCAAAAGGAAAGGCTATTTTTATATTTATTTCTAGTAAATTTTATATTTCCTGAACATGAATAAACAAATTTTATTTAGGCTGATTGCACATTCCAATTTAGAATAAATGATGAGATGATTTTGAACAAAGTCAAAATTTTGATAAATCCAAGGAAGGATTTAAAGATTCATGAGGTAAAATCTACAGACAATTTCCTTCTAGGTACGCATTTACAAGTTCATTCTCATCTATTATTAGTTTCTCTTTTCCTTAGTTTATTTTTTTATTTTTGTTCTGTTTTATTTACAGGTTTTCATTTGTTTTCAAAAAACTTGAAGTAAGCAGCAAACCCATTTCAAATTTGCAATAGGTTCAGGGAAATTTTATTTGTGATTCATTAGAATTTAAGCATTTTTTTAGCTTTTCTTTCATTCATTAGAAAACCCAAGTGAAATTTAAAACATTATCGTAAGATTCATGTCTTAAATGTTTTGAATTGATTTTCATATTACTAATAAAAGATCTCCAATGTATTACATCGCTCATATGTCATATTGCATTTCACATATCGGAGGTTTGCAATTGAATATACTTCCATTATCGTGAATTGCCGATCTTCGATAATTGACTTTACCGCTATTGCGATGACCACATAATTCCGGATCCGATATGAAATTCAAATCAAGTTTATAAAATATTGCATCCATTCAATCACAATAATGATAGGAGCATAACTTTAAAAGGGGTTCATGTCTCGGATCTGATATGTTATTAAATTTTCATCATAAAGTTATCGGGTCCGCTCTTCATCGCATATCGGCGTATCAAAAATTGTTATATCATGTGCTTAAGATTGCCGATCGCGCTGATTTCTGATCGTGTCGATTTCCTATTGCCGATTAGCCACGTCATTCATCACATATCGACATCGCTAGAATCATATTGTGTTACATCGGGTACCCAAAATTCGCCAATCACCGATTAGCAATCGCCGATATTGCAATTGCATTTTTATTTATGCTCACATCACATCTCCAAATCTGTGATGTGCGTTTTGTGATGTGGGAAGCACGATGTAAATATTCCCCAATCTCCGATATAATATTTCTTTAATGATGCAATCACTTCATTTCATTGCACATGTTCTCATCGCCTGTTCTTATCGGCAACTTGCCATTGCAACCTCCAATGCGATAGTTTCCAATGCATGCCTCTAATCCATTAACATTTAATCAATATATGGCATAGCAACAAAGGTGAAGTCTTGCAAATTAAACTTGAAGCATGGTAAAGAAACAAGTTATGCGAATCATCTGATACGACAACATGTTATTTTAAAAGCGAACTTGGATAATCACTATGGTATGAAAACAGTTAATCATCAATTTGCAGGATATTCAAATCATTTCAATTTCTCATGCATTTCAGTTTTAAATATATAATTCTATATTTAAAAATGGAATTCAAGACCTCTCTATCTTCATATTTAAATTTTATTATCTTGGATTTGGTCTTGATTCTAGATAATTTATAAAATCATGAAGTTTAATGAAACTTATAATATTTTGAGAACATTCATTACTGCAAATTCTCATTCTCATTTCTGATGCATTGGTTTTAATTTCAATTTCCTTGAATACTAAGCATTCCATTTTTACATTTTACTGCTTGCTTTAATTTAAATAAAATAAATAATGATTCTAGGTTACAGGATTTTGGTTAGTTTGACTTCTTCATGTTTTTAATGTTAATTAAAATAAGAAGTCAGCTAGTTTGGAGAAACTCATACCTTTCAGGTAAAATCAAAAGCAATTATTCAATGGTAAGATTCATGTATCCACTTTCATTAATTTTCATTTTGTTACTTTAGTTTCAGTTTTGTTTTTACTGATATAAAAAATATGTTTTGTAGTTCTCCATTTGAAGCTTTCAATCCTCTGTCGAATCAGATTTTCGAAGTCCTATACTCTTCTCTTGGCTTTATTTCAAGAAGCAGCGATAATCCTCATTGAAACAGCTACACCAGGAAGTTTCGGAACTTTTAGTCTGTTTCTTTAAGCATTCATTTTTTAGAAAACGATTAAGATGATGCTTTGAAACAAGAAGATTGACATTTGACAGAAATTTTTCATTATGGCTGAATTTTATCGTCACTGCTATCTAAAAGCCTAAAACACTTACAACCCCGCAAGGTATGATTTTTCTAAATCTCGACATAAGAAGGAATGGTTACACGATTATTTTCTTTTTCTTCATATTGTTGAGACATTGGTATAAACATTCTTGTTTGAGTTTATCTTTTGAAACTTGGATTTTCCTTTCCACTTTTAAAATTTCTTCATTTTTATTTTGATTGCTGATTTATTTTCTCACTTTAGCATAAGAATTGAATTTTTTTATTTTTTTATTTTATTTTATTTTTTTCAGTTTTGATTTTGGTGACTTTGTCGTGATTTATATGGAAGGCCTATTTGTTACCTAACAATGGTCAGCATACATGAAAAAAATTGTTAATAGTCACATATTAGCTTTTTTTTAAATATCTTAGTAAAGTTTGATTTTCTTATTATAAAGATAGATATACTTAAGGAAGAGATTACCAATTTAGAGAAGTTGACAAAGTATCATAAAATCTGGAGAAATTTCTTTTTCATCAAAATTGTAATCATTTTGAGATTTTAATATTTTATTAAGATCTTTCAAAGTTCTATTATCAGTCAAAAAAAGTTATTTTTAACCAAGTAAAGACACTTTACAGCAAAACAGCTTTAACTCTGAAATTGTCATTCTTAACTCTTAAGGATTCAATGATTCTCCCTGTCCCAAAAAGTCTTATTTTTCTAGAGTGTGATCCAGAAATATATTTAAACTTAAAATATAAGAGGTCTCATCATGAACCTGCTTACCATGATCATAGGGGAAAAATAGACTGACATTACCAACACTGCTAAACAAACCAGGGTAATGGCTTATGATTGCAAACAATTATAAGACAAGGGGTCTCATCATAAGCCAACTTGTTCAGTCCAATTATAACTAGTGAATGGCATGGTAAACTATCTGGCCACCAAAACAGGAGAATGGCTTTTAAGATTTATAAAAAAAATTAAAAAAATTAAAAATAATACATATATAAATGGATTTATCTCTAGGTCAATAATTCCTAAAGAGATGGGATTCTGAATCATTGATAATTAAAATGTAACCCTGTCGAGACTATAGATGTTTGCTGGTAGCAATGACTCTACCTGTGACAAATGAGTATATTTTAAAAGCTAAGTTGTAAAGTGACCCCTGCTTTATCTCTACAACTAATTAAGGACTGATATAGAATTTTGAAATATTTTCATTTATGAGAAAATTTTAAGAAAAATTACAGTTAGATGATTCTTACTTTTATTCAGACTAATGAACCTAGTCAAACATTTAAAAAAAAAATATTTTCTTCTTTAATTATTTTTACTTTAATTTTAGGAAAATCTCATTTATATCAAACAGAGATAACTGGTTCTTTTCTCGTGTGTCGCCATTGTTGTGGTAAAAACACAACCCCCCATTGTTGATGTGTTCACTTCAAATAATGGGGACCATTTCTATAAAATTTTTGGCTAAACACCTTTTAGGATTTTCATTTAGGTGATTATCCTACGTTTTTGTTAATTTTTTATTTTCTTTGGATTCTTGTTTTGATTGCTTTGTTAGAATCGATTTTTTATAAGCTTCTCATTGACGCTTGTTTCATCTCATTTGGTCAACTGGTTGGAAAATGGTACTCCTTTGAAGTCTCATCATTTATCTAGCATGGGTTAAAAATGCATCAAATGTACAATATCACATTTTGTAAATAAATTAGTTCAATAATGCATTTATTTTAAATATTAACCCCTAATTAGTTCTTACTAACATTTTATTTTTTTATTTTTTATTTATACTGCCAAATTATTAAGCATCGGGATTTAATAAATTTACTCCAATTTCCGAATCAATTACTAATCTTAAAAAACCCATAATATCCAAGTGGTTGTAGTTTAGAAACTAAAATTCATAAAATAAAACCAAAATAAAATTGATATTTAATGTTAAATTTTAAATTAATTAATAATTAATTTAATTAAAATAAAATTTAATACATAAAATATGAATACAATAAAAATTTTCCGATCGCATCGGAGATTTTAATCGCATCGGAGGCTTTGATCGCATCGGGAGTTTTCAA
>APFE030691640.1:22096-90134 GCA_000404065.3 Pinus taeda | reverse complement strand
TAATTTATAAATTTATAATTTAATTCATTAAATTTATGATCAATAGAAATTGGATATGTTCATGGTCGAGTCCATAGTTACACTGCATCCTCATATATCTTGTATTAAGAATTAGAAAATAAAATATTTAATTTCATTCAGAACACTTAATATTACCCAAATTATAATATAATCCCTTCTCTAAAACATATTATTAGTACTTTAATATATAATTCACTAAATCTTATTTTATTCTAGATAGCTATTTCATTTAAAAATATATATATTTACCTTGCTATTGGAATTTGCAGATGATTATTTTACTAATGTTTAATGTCACTTTCCCATTTATTATTTCTTTCATATTGGAATTTGCAGATGATTATTTTACTCATGTTTAATCTCACTTTCCCATTTATTGTTTAATCTCACTTTCCCATTTATTATTTCTTTCCAAATTTTCAGTGCTTCACAGCACGCAACTTTAGATGTTCAATTCCTTTTGAATGGTTGTTTTAATCATTTCTGAACCATGACAGCACCAAAGGCTTTATAGTGTTGATTATATCAGTCCTTTGGTGCGAATTTGATCTCTACGAAACAGAGAAATGGGATGAACTCTTTATTTTCTTGTTTGTTTCTCCACCTCACCTTCTCCTCTTGAATTTGTTTTCTCCCAATTTTGAGTTTTCAAATGAATAATTGATATATTGAGATGGATATATGTATGTGTAGAGTGAAATGGAGTTAAATAACTTGTAATTGTTGAAAGTGTAATTGAGTTAGTTTGTATTTTTATTTTTTTTATTTTTTTATTAATATAATGTAATGATATATATATGAAAACATTGCCACAAAATCTATAAACACCTTAACTCAATAAACAAATTGACATAAACATAATTTAGAAAAAATAACTAAAGAGTATGAATGATAAGTTATGCAAGTGGCCAGTGTGTCTTTATGCTTGTGCTACCTTCATTTATGAATATTAAAAGCAATTGCTTGACCATAAATTTCATGATATCTCTCGTCTACTTATGGACACCTTCCTTGAAATCCCTTTGTGATACTTGCCACAAATGACTAGTTTCTCCTAAGGCTAATTCCTTAACCCCCCTCCCTCCCCTCGTAATTCTCTTGAACATGGACAATCTTTCATCTTCATTCTTGAGATGATCAAGAAATTTGTATATAACACAATCAAGTTTTTTTGTAATGATTTTTGGAGGGCTTTGTGATATTGGACTCTTCTTAGATAAATTCTCAATTTGGCTACACTAAGCTATCATATTTCTAAACCACTCTATGCTTGGTGACCCTATTCTCTACCCTCATTACATATAAAAGCATGTTTATGTTGGAATAAGGATTGTAAAATTTTAATTTAATTATCAATAACTATTAAGTGGTTGGTAGGGATTTAACCTCCATGGAATATCGAAGGAATATTTTACTAATTGTTATGAGAGAGGGTTGAGATTTACCTTAAACATAGTTACATCATTTTTGCTTTTCAATTTAATTAAAAAAATGTATGTCCACACATGTCATTGAACTCTTATTTTTTATTGTTATTTTTCAATGTTTTCTTGTTACATTGTTTTTTAAATGTACATATTGTAACTCACATACTTAATATTTCTATAATCAATAATGATAATAATAATAATAATTAAACACAAAGTTATAATTTAGTTAATTTTTATGATTTTTAAAATCTTGGCAATGTGAAATGCATCATGAGATAGATAAATGTCTTTAATGCCTACTATAGAGTGATGACTATAAAAGTTTACTAACTATTTAATTTATATGGTTTTGCTAATTATTATTATTAAAAACATAATTACCTAAATGAGAAATAGTAATTTGCAATATATAGATTTATATTTTTATTAAATATATTTAGATTTTAGATGATTAACCTATTTTCTTATAACTAAAACAAATAAATTTCTAACCATTAAAATAAAAACAAATAAATTCAAAAACACAAAAAATGATTTCAAACTAAAACAACATTAATAAAAATATATTATATCTTTATAATCATTCGAAACCATTAAAAACATTTTTTAATGTACCTCTAAGGCGAAAGCTATTTCCACCTCCATAGCTCCATAAATGCCCATCCTTATACCCCTCCTTACGTCAACATTCGATGGGTGCATGGTCACGAACATGCGATGACGTAAGGAGGATGGGTCTCTGGGCTGTAAAGGACGGGCATTTATGGAGCTATGGAGGTGGAAATAGCGTTCGCCTACCTCTAATACCAATTTCAACGTAAATAATATAGATAAAAAAAAAAAAGTAAAATTATTTTCAATGGTTCATATCCTATCTAATTACATTTAGCCTTAATGCAATATATATAACTAATAATATCCAAACTAGAATATCATTTCTTAACCAAAAAATTATTATCATTTAAATTTCTTATTTGTGTTTTTCCAAAAATATTATTATCATTAATTTTGTGATTTTGCTAAATTCATTTAAATGTTATAATTTGAAAACTACAAGTAAAAGAAAATACAAAAAAAATATTAAATTTAAATGAAAAAATAACAAAATTTTCCTTTAAATATTTAATATATAGTTTTTATAGATGTATATTAATTGTCTTTCTGTCATTTAACCATTAAGAATTTAATTTTTTTTGTTATTTATTATTATTATTTAAATATTCTTAATTTTTTTGTTATTTATTATTATTATTTTAATTTGTTTATTTGTATGATGATGGTTGAGATCTTATTTTATACTAACTTCCATTTTTTATTAGTGACTAATTTTTTTTTTTTGTTTTAATTCCTTTTTATTTTATAATGTTTTTCCATTAAGTTTCAAAACCAGTTCTTTATTTCCATTTTCATATGCATGATTATAATTTTTCTCCAATTTTATTTAAAATACTTATTATTAATATAAAACTATTTTATAAATTTAATTTTCTCATTATATATATTAATATTATATATATAAAGGAAACACCACACCATTATATTATATATATATATATATTATATATTAATATAATATTAAGTGTTATATACGTTAATATCACAATATTAGTCATATTTTTTTTAATTTGCATTGATCACATTGAACATTACAATATTTTATTAGTTAAGTATTGGATATAACTTTTTGAGATTCAACTATGTTAAGTCATTCATCTATGACCATTTCCATGATAGCTAGTCATAACTCACTAATTTCTCATGATTTTTCAATAGTCCACTTAGCACTCATTGCATCGAGTGATGCTCATTTTATTAGTTATTTTATTTTTATGATAAAATCTGTCTTTGTGTTTTTTAATTTAATTAAGCTATATTTAAACTAAAAAGCAAATATTAACTATTATGCAACCTATATTTCCTAATTTGATATTAAGCAAATATTTGTATAATAATTTTTATAATAATATCTATTAAATATATAATCATAAGATCATAGTATGAGTTTAATAAAATTTATATTAATATTTAATTTCATTAAAAAAAATTATTATTTTCTTTTATATATAAGTCACAAAATCCTATTTTATTCTAAATAACTATTTCACTTAGAAGAAATAATATTTATCATTATTTTAAAAACATTATTAATTAGAATTTTATATAATAACATCTATTAAAACATATATTTAATAAATATTATTATTATTATAGATTTTAATAAAATATTTAATTTCATTCAGAACACTGAATATTACCCAAATTATAATATAATCCCTTCTCTAAAACATATTATTAGTACTTTAATATATAATTTACTAAATCTTATTTTATTCTAGATAGCTATTTCATTTAAAAAATATATATATTTACCATGCTATTGGAATTTGCAGATGATTATTTTACTAATGTTTAATGTCACTTTCCCATTTATTATTTCTTTCATATTGGAATTTGCAGATGATTATTTTACTCATGTTTAATCTCACTTTCCCATTTATTATTTCTTTCCAAATTTTCAGTGCTTCACAGCACGCAACTTTAGATGTTCAATTCCTTTTGAATGGTTGTTTTAATCATTTCTGAACCATGACAGCACCAAAGGCTTTATAGTGCTTTATACTGTGTTGACATCCTTTCCAGGCCAAATATATTCGAATGCATCGAACCTATACAGCCGAGCAGATTCATCGTGCGATCGTGATTCAGATGTTTTAATTTAAAAAATACATATAAATATATGGAAATTTCGTTAACATGTTTGCCTCTGCAAGTCACTTGTGGCAAAGTTTCACAGAACTAGCTTTCATGAATCACAAATTTATCAAGGCAGATTACGTGAGGAACCACTCTGGCTGGGAAGCCTGATAGTGACCTCACAAGCAGAGGTAAACATGTTTTGGAATTGTTATCTTGATTGGAAAAACAATCCTTGGTGTATAAGACTTTTTGATGTGATTTTTTTATCATTCACATTGTTTTCCATTTTGATTTTGAATGGAAAAGCTATGATTGATATGCACCATCTGTCATATTACTCTTTTTCTTTCACTGATTAGATACCATGTTCCTCACCATCTAACAGATAAGATGTTAAGGCGCACTACCAGGTACAAGCTTAGTGGATGTCGTTCTAAAGCCTTAGTGGATGTCGTTCTAAAACCCTGGAACATACAATTTGCACAGATTAATTAAGCATGACACAGATTTTGCACAGATTAAGCTAAGCATGGCATACATTTTGCACAGATAATGTTAGGCATGAAGCATCTGTTTGCTTGTCTCATTCTGTCCACGTCTAGCTAGATGAGGACGCTCGAATATCTGTCCATGCTAGTGAATTCAATGCTCTTTTCTTAGGTTTCCTTGCAGAAGTTGTTGAAGGGATTGGAGGCTTGCAAGGTCATGGCTGTGCCTGTGCGTTTGGAATCAGGGGGCTTGTGGCGATCGAGGAGCCGTGCATGGAGTGGCGAAGACACTGCATTATCTGAGTCTTTCAATAGGAGGAGCATCCACGCAGAGGACGATGAAGAGGCCCTCAAATGGGCTGCTCTTGAGAAGCTCCCAACTTATGATCGGCTGAGGAAGTCTGTTCTAAGCGAAGTTGCAGCGACCGGGAGTTTCAAATATCACGATGTGGATGTCACCACGCTTTCCAATGACACTCGCAAGAGGTTCATTGAGAGAGTGCTGCAGGTGGCCGAAGTGGACAACGAGCGGTTCTTGACGAAGCTCAAACAGAGGATTGACAGGTAAAGCAGAATATCTGGCGTCGAGTTTGAGCTTTTTGCAATGATGAAATAATATGAATGTCATGGAATTGTGATGATGGAGGTAATTTTCTGGTTGCACAGAGTTGGGATAGCGATGCCAACCATAGAAGTTCGGTTTGAGCACCTGAACATTGAGGCAGATGCCCGCGTCGGAGGCAGAGCCCTTCCTACTCTTTTGAATTTTACTGTCAACATAATCGAGGTGAGGCACCGGACGATATATTTGTGAATTCATTGTTCTTGTCCTTGCTTTTAAATTAATTTTTGTTTGGAGTGCTAGTAAAGGTAATCCTGCTCGTCAATTCCACCGAGGGAATAGTACCTACTCCATTGCAATTTGTTTCCAAATTGCACTACCACTGAGCTACATGCGTCTTTCGCCTTTTCTCGGACATTCAGCACCAGCACTTGGCTATCCTTTTCTAAAAAAACACCTCAGTACCCAACTGTGATATCATGTTTACAACTGTACACGTTAGAAATGAAAGCCAGGACTATCAAAACCAGGACAGTGTGGTATCCAGGCATGGATTCATATTTCCAGTACTCTACCTCATGCCGTACTTTGGCTCAGGCCTTCTGGATATTGACAATCCGCGTCAAACACCTGGCTCTAGTACCATGTTGGACATTTTACGGGCTAGAAATCAAATACAGAACCTGCCTTCTGCAAACCAATTTCTTTATCACTGATCTATATGCCCCTCCGATATCAGGATGTGGATTGCTTTTCCAATAAAGTGTTGAATCTGTTTATTTATCTTTACTAATATACAAAAAGAAAACCAGCGGTTTCCACCCTTAAGGTTCCTCTGTTCTCTGCCACCTTTAAGAAATAAGTTCTTGCAACCACGCACCAGTGGTATCCCACCTTAAGTTTCCTCTGTTGTCGGCCAGCTTCAACAAATAAGTTCATTCAAGTCCGTATAATTTGTCTGGAAGAAGAAATCATCTTTTGGTTTAGTTGAATGGAATACTTACTTGCTGGATATATCGCCTTTTGTGTTAGTTGAATGGAATACTTATTAGCTGGATATATCATATATGACTATACTACAGTGTGGTTGTGGTTTAGTGGTTGTGATGGGGAATTGCCTTGTAAAAAGCCTAACATCAAAGGTTGCCAGGAGTAGAACCCTGTCTGTGTGAGGAAAGCTGTTTGATTTCCAATCCTCTTCTTCAAACCACACTTTGGTTGAAGCCTTTCCGCTATTAAAAGTCACTCCCAACACCTGCCTTTCGTAGAAGCTCTACAGGGTGGAAATCAAACCAAGAACCTCCGCTCAGCAAGCCAGAGTACTCTCCCACTGAGCTACATGCTCCTTTTGATATCAAAGTGTGGTATCGTTTTGATATCAAAGTGTGGTATGGTTTTCTAACAAAGTGTTGAATCTATTTCTTTATCTTTTATAGTTAGTACAAAAGGAAAACCAATCCTTTCCACCCTTCCTATTCCTCTGTTTTCTGATACCTTCTTCATGAAATAGGTTCAGTTAAGGCCAAGTAAAAAATTACTTGGGTATCATCTGATTACATTGCTGTTGGACCCTGACTTAGTGGTTGTGATAGAGTGTCCCCGTGCAAAGAGTGCAGGCTCAAGCCTAAGCAGGTGTACATAATGCTTTCAAAGAAGATCAGTGAGAGCCAGGACAATAAATTCTATGCCTTCAGAGAAGAGCAGAGAGATCCGGGACTCCCTAAAGACAACCGTTTAAGATTAAACACCCTATTGACATGATGTAAGATTGAAATTGACAACTTGACATTTGACCGCATAAAATATGGTGTTATTGTGCAGGGATTTCTTAACTACATGAAGATCTTGCCGTCAAAGAGGATGACTCTAACAATCCTCCATGATATCAGTGGCATCATCAAGCCTTGTAGGCAAGTTTTTCATATGCCCTTTGTTCCTAGATAGGTCAGCCGTTTCACAGACAATCTCCATTCTCATGAAACGTCATTGAACCGTTCAGAATGGCACTTCTTCTTGGTCCACCTGGTGCTGGAAAAACTACATTGCTAACAACTCTGGCTGGGAAGCCTGATCGTGATCTCACAGTAAGTTTAGGATCTATTCTAGTAAAATAATATTGTAAGAAATGCCATCCAAGTTTTAAATATATGGCTCAAGAAATTCGACATTGTTTTTTACTATCAAATGTGCCCAATTTTTTCGCTGTCTATATTTTAGTACATCAACATTTAACAAGTTTTCATATGTGACTCTACTTCTTACAGCAAAATTATATCTTTTTCCTTTTACAGGTCACTGGAGCTGTAACCTACAATGGGCACTCATTAAATGAATTTGTGCCTCAAAGAATATCTGCTTATATTAGCCAGCATGACTTGCACCTCGGTGAAATGACAGTAAGGGAAACATTGGATTTCTCAGCGCGTTGTCAAGGTGTTGGGGCAAGATACGGTGAGTGCTTAATATTTTTCCCAAAGTTACAGCATTTTCCCATTGAATATTGAACCATGTTTATGCACTGCTTTCCAGAGCTGCTGCAAGAACTTTCAAGACGTGAAAAGGAGGCCGGCATCAAACCGGATTCGGATGTTGATCTCTTCATGAAGGTATGCATTTCTGCTAAAGAGGAGTGGTGCTATTCAATGCCTCAATTAACTCTTGACGATTCTTGTGTCATCGATGGGGTTTTGGTCTGATGGTAAAACTCGATGTTTATTACCAATATTCAAATCCTGAAAGATATGCTTTTGCCCCTAGTGACCTGTCTCGCCCGTTCAAACATGCTATTTTGCCCAAAAAGTTCTGTGATTTCAAAATTCTCACTTATTGCAGAATCAATTTTTCTTATTGCCTACAGGAAACTTCAATTGAGGGACAACGGACTAGCCTTATCACGGACTATGTGTTAAAGGTTATTCTTCAAAAGCTTATGGGATGAGAATGTATCAGGTTTTTTAGGCATATAGATTATTGACATAGATTGCCGTGTCCTTGATTTCTTCCAGGTTCTGGGCTTGGACATTTGTGCAGACACAATGGTTGGAAATCAGATGCGCCGTGGAATCTCTGGAGGCCAGAAGAAGAGAGTTACTACTGGTGCGCTAAGCAAGAATAGTTCCTTGGCACCACTGAAAATTTACATTTGCATAATATAGTAGTGCCAAAGCAATTGTCTGATCGTTTGATAAGATCTGTGCAGGAGAAATGTTGGTCGGTCGTGCAAGAGCTCTTTTTATGGATGAAATTTCAACCGGGTTGGACAGTGCTACGACTTTCCAGATCATCAAGTGTTTTCGCCAAATTATCCATCTCTTGGATGCGACAATGTTGATCTCTCTTCTGCAGCCTGCCCCTGAAACATATGAACTATTTGATGACATCATCTTAATGTCTGAAGGAGAGGTGGTTTATCAAGGACCTCGAGAATCCGTGCTTGATTTCTTCGAGTCCATGGGCTTCAAGTGCCCAGAAAGAAAAGGGGTTGCTGATTTCTTACAGGAAGTAAGTATAATTTCTGATACAATTATGTTTTGTCCTGTGGATTGAGAGTGGTAATTACAAACTATCATCTATATCTCAAAACAAAACAGAAAGATTTACAGCATTTTCACGGATATGATTGCTGTGGAGCTTGATAACTTTGTGAGTTACGACTTACCAGGGTTCCTTTCTATCTATTTACAACATTAGTGATTAAATGGATTGATTAAATTTTTGTTGCAAATACCCCTCGTTAGATTTCACTTCTTAATTGCATTTGCACTGGAGCTACTTAAATTTTACAGGTGACCTCGAGAAAGGATCAAGAACAGTATTGGGCAGTTGAAAGCCAACCCTACCGTTACATACCTGTCAAAGAATTTGCGGAGGCTTTTCATTCATTTCATGTTGGCAAGAACCTTTCAGAAGAGTTATCACATCCATATGATAGGGAAAAAAACCATCCCGCTGCTCTTTCATCTTCTAAGTATGGTGTCAGTAAAACGAACATATTCAGAGCCTGCCTTTCCAGAGAATGGCTGCTTATGAAGAGAAACTCTTTTGTATATATATTCAAAACAGCACAGGTAAGTTGGAATACAAATTATGATAAGGCATGCCAATTTTTTTATTCACTTAACGGAGATAAGAAGTATGAATGCTGACAAACAGATATGCAGATTTTAGTTGTAGGGGCAGTCACAATGACCATGTTTTTACGTACGGAAATGCATCACCGAACTGTTAATGATGGAAACCTGTATATGGGAGCTCTTTTCTTTGGACTAGTTCATATAATGTTCAATGGTTTCCCAGAATTATCCATGACAGTTAGCCGTCTTCCAGTTTTCTACAAGCAAAGAGACCTTCTGTTCTATCCATGTTGGGCTTATGCTTTACCAACATGGATAGTGAAAATTCCACTCTCTTTGCTAGAAGCAGGCATTTGGGTTTGTGTTACATACTATGTTATCGGTTTTGCACCAGCAGCTGAGAGGTAATTCTTATAGCTTCTGTGCCTAAATGAATTTATGTATCCTTTTTTCATTGAACATCGATAGAAGCATAAGAAATCTTATTGATTTCATCAACCTTCTGAGTATTCGGTGGACATGACTGGGGAGAATGAGAAGTCGGATTGATATATTTATGATCAGTACACACACAGACGGTCCAGTTTTGTAGATCTAAAAGATTATGAAAGAATATATTATGTGGTTACATGTAGGCTATCTTCAAGTCATGCGTTATGCAAAAGATGCTTAGCAGAGAACTGCAAAAAAGTCAATTTCTAGAAGTGCTTGTCGTCTTTGGGAATATTTCTGATCAATTTTGTCTGAAATTTGGAAAAGATTTGTAGATTTGTTGGAATTACAAATTTGAGCGTATAATCTAAAGTGCTACAAGGATTTACAAGAATTTTTAGAAGTACTGAATTCATTTATATATTAAAAATACATTTAGAACAACTAAAAATCACAATCTCACCAAAAATTGTATCCATGAGATTGTAGTGGGAAAAACCAAAACATAGAACAATTAGACTGTACTTTTTTAATGCAGCCTATCTGGCTAGTCTACAGCATCTTTGATATGGCTTGGCTATGCCAGACCTTGTTTACCTTTTACCTGGTTTCTGCTCTAACCCACAGGAGTCAATATTCAAGATTCGTTACCAATGCACAATTGTGCTCCCAAATCACTAACTCACAGGAGTCAATATTGAAGATTCGTGACCAATGCACAATTGTGCTCCCAAATCAAAACCCCGAATGGCACACTCAGTGTTACTACCTTGATCTTGCTGACGATCACTCGATGCAGCTAATTCTAGAGATTCTCAAGCTTAACCCTTCTTGTTGAATACTTGATGAAGCTAAACAAAACGCGGAACTAGTGATCTCAAATTCCCACTTATGGCCGAGCCTCTCGCAGTCACAATGCTCAGCTCTGTTATATGATCAAGGACGACCCCCAAATTTCTAAACAACTGGAACCTAGCCCTGAAGTCTCTTAGCTCTTGCACGAACCACCCTTGAGGCCACTGTGCTGAGGACTAGGCCCTTTCGGTCCGAGGAGGGTCCCCGAAATTACGATTGCGATCAAAACTTAGCCCTCGTAAGCACTTTGGACCATGGTTGGGCCACTCTCTGGTAACTAAGCGCACCTTGCCAACGTGGGATCCCTATCCAACGACCCTGATTAAGCCGATAAATCAACCACTGATATGGAGTACAGGGGGCTCCTCCTCTGACGTCAGCGAAAAGGGGGGTCTACACTCGAAAACTACACTCAATTTAATCGATAGTCTGATTTTGTTGTGGGGGGAAGGTTTACCCCTTACGTTGGCAACCAAGGGGGGAGGGCAGGCGAGGAGGCAATCGAGGTTTCCTCTGTTGGAACCTTACACCAATCAAATATCATTCCTCGCGCAGACTTGGATCCATGTTTCTGCTGCAGACTTGGCATATGAATCCCATTGCGGTTGTTAAACTTGTGGGTCTTTCCAACCTCCATGGGCTACGCCACCTATCCCTATTCTTGCTCACTTACCGACTCTTCGTGGTTCTTGTGCTACTGGTGCCTTTTACACAGTTTTATATAATGCGAGGTTTGACCAATGTCGTCGTCCAAGGTTACAAATACAATACAAAACTAATCATATACCAAGAGTGAATTGTGTAATTCGCATTGCACACAATCATATAAATAGCATGACATTTCATAGGTTACGTGATACGGGTTTAATGCGTCGCTTCCTATTCGATATCTCAATATAACACAGGAAGCAAACAGTTAATTGATACAAGCAGCAACTAAAATTTGTATTTCCAGTATTCCCAGTAATTACATATTCTAGCGACAATTTACAGGCCTGAGAGCCTTATCTGTCGATGGTGTGTTTTCTGGGATTCGAGTCGAGGTCTCCACAGTTGGTTTTTTTTCCAGCTCTGATTGTACACATTTCTTTGATGCTCTAGGAAATATCCTACCAGAACAAAGACAATTTAGATATTTTTCCCAACAACCCAAAATTATCTACAACTCAGCTGCACACTTGTGATCTCTACAAAGGCCCACTTGGCCATAATACCAGCACACCAAAACAAACTAATAACCCACATTCTTTTAATGTCCGGACACAAAAGTCTTAATTTTATACAAATTACAATTTAGGGAATTCCTTCTCCTTTGGAGAATTTCGTGACCCTCTTGGGGTTTAGGCAAAAATGGGTTGCCTAGGGTTAATGCTCTTAACTCCCCAGGTGGAAAATTATATGACCTCCTGGGCATATGTCTTCAAATTTGTTGCAGTCCTCCTAGATCCTAGACTTTGTGCCCCTGTTGCTCAGTGGCGTGCTTGCTCTATTGTTCTACAACTGTCCTTGTCCTTCCAGGATCCCATATTTTGCTTTGTTGCTGCCTTCCACTTGCTTTAATGCGTTCTCCTACAGTCAACCAAGTTCTGTAGCTGACTGTCTCTTCCTTCTCGCTGTACCATTTCCTAGGTACCTTCAACTTCCACCACTTCTCAATTTCAGTGGCCAGCTCGTTCTCTCGCTGGTCCAAACTGTTGGCACTCATTCTTAACAGTGCCTTCAAAAATTCGATGGCTTCATTTTCCACCACCTCATATAGTTCCCATTCTTAATTACAGAAATTTGATAACCTTTCACATGGCTTCTCTATGGAAAGTAGATTCCCATCTCTTGCACAATAAATGGATCTATTGCAGCAATTTCTTTGTTCTTTAATTGTGGTTCTCCTTCATTGCTGCCTTCAACAAAATATGCAGATTTGTTATTTGTAGGATGTTGGTTATTTTCTAGAACAGGTTTCTACTCCATATGCCTTGGCTGACAATGAAACAAAATTTCATCTTCATGAGACAAACTTGTCTCATGCTTCTCCCTTTCTCCTTCTTCTAACAACATTTGTTGTCCTTTTCTTGCTATCCCTGCAGTCATTACATCATGTAATTTATCAAAAGTCAGATGGTTTAGTCATCTTGGCCTCTCCATGATGCTCCTTGCCTTCATTCCTGGTGCAAGTTCCTTCAAACCATGGGTTGTCCAAACAGTCCTTCCTAAATTTCAATTCCTTTTCATATTGTAACGGCATCGCAGCGGAATTTTGTCCTCTCTCCTTTATGAGGTTGCCCTCCTCATATGCACTTTCTTTTATAACAAATTTCAATGGCTGTCCTTCATCTTACATTTGGCTACTTTCACAAGTTAACATTGTTCTATTTGTTGCCATGACTATCTTTATGGGTTGCTTGCAGGGTTGAAACATATTTCTACTTGCCTCTGCTTCTGAGAAGCAAATCCTGCACCTTCTTCTTCCTTTTGGACAAACTGTCTATGCTCTTGACCTGCAAACACATATGATTTATCAGTGTTTAAAACATGAGGCCACATGAGGACATCTAGCCTCTTTTGTTGCCTTCGTCACCAATTCCTCTTGGTGTGTATGGATCTTCTTCCAATTTCCTTTATGAGACAATGTTGCTTCATCTTTTAGTATGAAAAATTTTAAACTATGGAGCAGGGGTTTGCGAACCCAGGAGTGGGGTTCGCAAACCTGTCCTGGTTTCTTGTCTCCATGAACCGGGTGCTGGAGTGCTGTAATGGGGACGTCTCAAAAGAACCCATATGACCCAGGGTTCTTCTCATAAGAACTTGGTACTCCATAATTGCCGGATGGGTTTGTTCTTTGCAATGGGTGCGGCGAACCTCGATGTTGGGTGCGTGGTGGGTTCGTTTGGTGAAGCAGGGAATAAAAATTTGTTCTTTTTATTAAACATAAACTTGTGTTTTAACATATAACCAAAACCTATTGCATTTCTCCATTGTTAAGTGTTTGCATTTGGCATTTCGCATAGGGGCGGTGCAACGTTTGGTGAATCAGTAATTGTTCCATGACCGATGACCAAGAGTCTGGTGTTCATTGTTACCGGTTATCGTGTTGGAGATTTGTTGTAAAGCTTGTAATCATATATAGTTCAACTTGGAAATAACGCTTATTTTAGGAAAATAGGTAAGATTGGTTTATTGAGCATATTGGACAATTGATAAGATAATAAGATTAGATTATTTGTATTTATGTCCAACTAATGACCACAAAGTAGGTCAAATGGTCTTTTATAAAAAATAAAATGCATGAATATCAAAGGTACAATGCAGGAACATAAAAGATACAATGTATGGAATGCCCTGATGAAGAGGATCAAACCCATCTCTCCTAACATCCGATACTCACTGAAGAGCGCTGAAAAAAATTCCACAAAGTTTGTTGGCCTGATGAAGGGTCAATGGGAGGTACGGACTGTCCACTAATTCGTTGTCCGGGGGAGTTTGTTCACTGCTGAGGTCTGGAGGACCTAGTCCATCTCCTAGGGGCGGATCTGAGACGGTTTAGCTGTTGGGGTCTCGTGTGGTGGGGTGAGGTCCCATGGATCCTCCCTAGTCTAGACTCTAGAGTCTGGATATGAAATGGTATCAATCGTTCTCTTTGTGCCCCTATCTGAAGGTAGTACCCTGAAAAATGTCATGATCCTCTATGTGGGGTCTGCGCTGATGGGAGGTCTGAAGAATATGCGCTCGGAACCTAAGAGCCTCTTGCATATATAGAGCCAAACATCTCTAATCGGGATACCTGAAAAAGTCTGTGAGGGTCTGAGAGTCTGAACAAGCAATGGAACCTTCCTCTGATCTCGTAGTAGACAGGGCATCCAAAAATGAAGTGCACCTCGATCTCTACTTCCTATAAATGACATACTTGACAGATTTTGTCTGGCCTATCAATCTGGTGGTTTGTCTCTACCCGAAGTCTATGAGAACCTACTTTGAACTGGCCTAGAGGAATGCAAAGAGCATGCATCGAGTGGTGAAACGTATATTGGGGTCGAATAATGAGCCCGTCTCTCAACTCCAGGAAGTGCTCAGCGTAGAAGGCCATCTTTGGGCGCAACCCTCCCGGAGGATTGACCCAAGTGACTTGGACGAACTGCCTGTAGATGTCCTCCTTGATGATCTTGTTCAACTCTTGTCTAGTAGGTAGAAGGTGACCAGGAGCATCCAAGGAATATCAGAAAGGAGGGAGACGATCCAACTGAATGCCCATTGACTCTAAGAGATCTGAAACTTCTGTAAACAAACATCTAGCCTCGCCTGAGGGAGTAGAACGAGCAATATTCTCAGAAGAGAAATATGCCAAGCAAGGGTAATGGTCCCTACTCTTTATCGAGTCTACAAATCACCGAACACGATGCAAGAATGAGACCAAACTGAAGACTATCTCAAGCCGAAAGGGTTGAGCTCCAAAATCTGCAAGGATATTGTGCTAAGGTATTGTCTGTTTGCATCTAACAATGCGACAGAGAAGAAGAGTCTGGACTCTCTCAACTGAAGTGCAATTAGACTCAAGTAAAGGCAGTCCCCAAATCTCTGAGCCATATAGAATAGTGGGACGATTCAAGGTGTCCATGAGGCTCATCTTGGACGAGACGTCCTGGAAGTGATGTCGAAAGCACTGTCTCTCGAGAAGGGTAAGGATCCATATCCTTTGTTGATCTGAGGCTAAAGAGTTGGTCGCAAACTGAAGCAGGGACCTGAGAATTTCACCCCCAAGTACGTATATGTGTTGGTGATCTCAACCTCCTCCCCTCTGAATAGGAAGTGAAGGTCTGAATTTTTCTTCACCCCATTGAAGATCATAACCTTGGTTTTGCCGAGGTTGACCATCAAGTGTCGAAGATTGCAAAACAAATCTAAGGCATCCAACTGCCTCTGCAATCCTTCTAGAAATGAGGAGAGGAGGACCACGTCGTCAGCAAATAGTAGAATAGATATCATGACCTCATGAAGAAGGCAACCATCAATGTCCTGGATATGCTCATGTAGAAAAGCCTCAAACTCATCACTATCAATCCCAAACAGGGTAGGAGACAATGGACAACCCTATTTAACCCCAATAGTGCTTTGGATGAAATTAGACATCCCATGAACCATGCAAAGACGACCAAGGACGGACTCATATAGACTTGTAATAGCTGTTAATAGGGTCGCCGAGATGCCAATATCTCTGAGTCTCTGAAGTAAGGCTTCCCTCGGAACAGAGTCAAAAGCTTTCCGAAAATCTATGAAACAACAGTAGACTTTCAAAGAGCAATGTCATGCCTCCTCAATCACGGTGCGAAGGGTGAAGCTGTGATCAATGGTCTGATGAGCTAGTCGAAAACCTTCCTATCCCCTAGCTCTGAGTTGTCTCTGCTCAAGGTCACTGGAGAGCTTCCTATGTAGAATAGTAGCATACAACTTCGAGAACGTGTGGCCCACCATGATCATTTTGTAGTTATTAGGATTTGAGTTTAAGCCTGATTTGTGGATCGGATGGATGATGTGGTGTGATATTTTCTCAATAGCAATTTCTCAAATTAGAAATTGTTGGATCTCACAAATACTATATATGCTTGGTGTAATTGTGTGCTTGCAGTGAAATAAAAAAAATACTTGTGTGTGTGTGCACATCTCTGTTTTCTTACTTGGTATCAGAGTTGATAGCTCTAGGTTAACTCCATTCTGGAGAGCCAGGAAAATGTGAGAGAAAGTTTGTGTTTGATTCATGACTGCAGCAACAATGTCCTCTACGGATTAGGTGGGTTCACCAAAGCCATGAGCCGCAAAGCCAGTGCACGAGGTAACCTCATTTTAAATATGGAGCAAATAGTTGTTGAAAAATTCAATGCGTCAAATTTCTTTACGTGGAAGGTGAAATTCCAAATGAATTTGATGCATCAAAACTTGTGGAGCTTAGTAAAAAGATTAGAACCAGCACCCCAAGATCCAAAACAATTAGTTGAATGGCAGAAAAGGGAAGAAAGAGCTAAGTCTATTATAGGATTATCTTTGTCAAATTCACAACTTCACCTTATAAACTTAAGAAAGTCCTCTTCACAAATATGGGAACACTTAAGCAAGATATTTGGGGAAAAGGCCATGAATGCAAAATTCCCTTTGAAATTACAGCTATTCAAACTCAACATGCATAATGGGGTATCATTGTCTACACACATAAATCATCTAAAATTACTCATAAGGCAGTTGGAGGAAATTGATGTAAAAGTAGAAGAAGAAGATGCTAAGGCTATTTTGTTAAATAGCTTACCATCAAATTATGATAATGCTATTTTTACCCTAAGTCAGTTTTCCTCTGGATCATTAGATGAAATGTTTGCAACACTCTTAGCAGAAGAGAAGAGGATGAAATTAGGTAACACAGAGGACAACTCACATGATGAAATGGCACTATTCTCAAAGGGCAGAGTCAATAAAAACAGGGACTCAGTGGAATGTTTTTACTGCCGAAGACATGGAAACACAACGTTCAATTGCAAAAGTCGTGCTAGAAATCTTTTAAATGGAAAATTAAAGGAATCGGCCAACATAGCTACTATTGAAGACTTGCATGAGACCAACCTTCAGGACTTCTTAGACTGTGACAACGATAATGAATTTGATACAGAGCCTCTTATGCTTTTCTAAACAACTACCAGTTATAATATTTATTAATGTGTGTATGTGAAGAAAGGTTAGTTGCATAATTCACTGTTGGATAAGCTTTGTATTTAGACAAGTTACCTATATAACTGGTAGTGTGTATTTTGGTGCATACTACTAGGATGGAAATTTGTCCATAGAGATATTCAATATCTTAGCTATTCTTCGGGGTAGTTAAGAAATCTCAATGTTACAAAGTCTCTCAACAATGGTCAAAGGCGGTAATGCTTCTAATGAAGATCAAGTGGTAACTCGTGTGATGGTGAAAAAGAGCAGTATCTGGAAGATCTCAAAATGAACATAATTGCTTATGAAGACCATATTAGACTTGATATGATTTATATGTAATTTATGACTTATGTAATAATGTAAACGTTAAACAGGGGACTTGGAAATAACGCTTATTTTAAGAAAATAGTTAGATTAGTTTGTTGAGCAGATTGGACAGTTGAAATATTTTCTCAACAACAATCTCTCAAATTAAAAAGTGTTAGACCTCACAAATACTATATATGCTTGGTGTAATTGTGTGATTGCAGTGAAATAAAAAAATACTTGTGTGTGGGCACATCTCTGTTTTCTTACTGTTCCTTCGTCGAAAGCACACTAATTTGATGGAGAGAATTATGCCATCCTGAAATTCCATCGTCATAGTTGAAGGAACTAAAGTTAAATTGCAAGATGGTGATGAACTTGTTGACTAGAAATACAAAGGTAGAAATGCATTGGTGATTGTCTGCGTGTCTGGTGTTGACTCTGACAATTTGGATTTATTAATAATAATATAATGTTTTATGGTTGTTCAACAAATTATCCCAACCCCGTTTCCCTATAAATAACAACCTATTTGACTGGAATGTATCATCGTATCATTTATTAATTTTAACAATACTTTTTATTTCCTCTCATTCCAAATGTATTATTTAACATAAGGTGATATGTAATTTGTGCTATATTGGTATCAAAGCGGTAAGCTCTATCTACTATTATAGTCTCTAGATAACAATGTAGAGCTTGAAGTTGCACTCTATAGCTTGGTGATAAAGTTTGCATGAGGGCTATATAGTTTATCATGATTTAAATTATAGTCTTTAAATGATTTATTTTTCTTTTAGTAAATTGGAAGATTTTAAAATTCATATATATTATAATTTATATAATATATAATATATAAATTATAATATATTTCTGACGAACCCACGTAATCTGTTTCAAAAAGTGACTCACTCATTCTCACACCCGTCCACATCTCCATCACTGAACCCATGTATTTTGGCAACATAGATTTTAAATTTTTTTCCTCCTCCGATGCTTTGAGAAAGAATTCCTTCATGCCCCTTTATCATTTTGACAACTACAAATGACGTTCTACCTTCATCATGCATGTAACCCACCTCCATATACAACTTGTCAAATTTAAAAAGACAAGGCTCTCTAGCCTCATTTGAGATATCTGATCTCAGATCTCCACACTGATTTGAACTTTCCTCAGGGTCCAAGAGACTTTCTATTAGTCTCCTCTCATCATCTTCACCAAGGAATGCTCCTTGTTCTGGTTCACAATAGTGAACTTTCTCCTCTTCACACTCAATTGCTTTGAGATCTCTACAAAGGCCCACTTGGCCATAATACCAGCTCAACAAAACAAACTAACAAACTAGATTCTTTTAAGGTCTAGACACAAAATCCCAGTTTTTCTTTTAAAGTCTAGACACAAAATCCCAGTTTTATACAAATTACATTTTATACAAATTACAATTTAGAGAATTTCTTCCCCATAATACCAGCTCACCAAAACAAATTAACAAACCAGATTCTTTTAAGGTCTATACACAAAATCCCAGTTTTATACAAATTACAATTTAGGGAATTTCTTCCCCTTTGGAGAATTTCATGACCCCGTCTATACACAAAATCCCAGTTTTATACAAATTACAATTTAGGGAATTTCTTCCCCTTTGGAGAATTTCATGACCCCCTTAGGGTCTAGACAAAAATGGGTTGCCTATGCTACTGCATCATTTTTTTAGTATAGCTGCATTTTGTACCATACAAATGGTTTCATTCTTTGAAGTTGCTGTCCACTGTTGGCAAGCTGCTGAACATGAATAGAAATTCGAAATCTATTTTACAGTCTATTATCTTTTCCTCAATCTCCCAATTCAAGAAAATTATGGGACTGCAGGAGAGATGAATACAACCAGATGAAAAGATATAATTATGGACATTGAATCTTCTTAAGGAACCTGAAATTAAAACAGCATTTCAAATCACTTTAATGTGAAATAATACCTATATATTTTCTTCGTTTCTCTTTTATTGATGAATGAGTGGAAACGAAATGAAACATCCTCCTCGGCCAAATTAGCCCTCTGAAAAAAGAAAATTAAAGCAGGCACGTCAAAATTCTTTCAATTGTCAGAACACTAAAATATGCAATATGTAACTCAGGAGATTGCGTTGATTGTGGCAGGTTCTTTAGGCAATTCTTCCTCCTCTTTCTGATGCATCAGATGTCGTTGGCACTTTTTAAATTCATAGCCTCATTGGGGCGGAACATGATTGTCTCACAAACTTTTGGATCATTTGCATTGCTCATTGTGTTTGTTCTGGGAGGATTTGTGGTATCAAGAGGTATTTGACAGTATGGTATATGCAAAAATAATTATTCACTCCAAAGAAAAAATCTTAGAAATTTTGAGCTTTTTGACTAGAAGAACTCGGTCTACAAGAAATGCTTGACTTTATTCATGTTTTTGGAACAGAGAACATACCTAGCTGGTGGATTTGGGCATACTGGTGCTCACCGATGTCCTATGGCCAAAACGCCATAGCAGTGAATGAATTTCTGGCTTCCAGATGGGACAAAGTAGGAGTTATTATGTCCTGATTGAGCGTTCTGTCATCATCATATTCTAGGAAAGAAATATTGAATATTGTCTTTCATCTAAATAATTAATCTTTGTGCAGCCTGTCAGTAACAGCTCCAATAAAACAGTTGGACGTGCTGTACTAGAATCTCGTGGATTATTTGCCGAAGCTAAATTTTATTGGATTGGCGTTGGAGCATTGATCGGGTTCTGTGTACTTTTCAACATTCTGTACACTGTTGCTTTAGCGTGCCTCAACCGTAAGTCTGGCATTCCATTATAAGGTTTAGTTTGCGCTACTTTTTCTCTCACCTCAAATTATCCTAAGAGTAAGATCTAATAAAACCTCCTCCAATTACAGCTTTAGGGCAATCACAGGCTGTTATATCTGAAGAGGTTATTGAAGAGAAGCAAGCAAACAGAACTGGAGAAAGCAGCCAATCAAAAAAACATCGTTCTGTTCAACTGACATCACAAAGAAACTCCAGTGGTAAGTTGAGCTCTCCAGAAATACTTTAGTAGTTGTGAATATTCAATCTACTGCTCACAGATTAAAGTACAATGTAAATGGAGACAGCGCTAATTGTAACTGATTAAAATCTTCGATAGAGAATTAAATGAGAAACTTGAATGAACTAAATCTAAAACTTCTCTGTTAACAGCTTGTCTCAGACAATTGTTAGAGATGTTAGAAAGCCTCTTTGCTGTTCTTGATTGAGACTCGAAAGCACTGCTTTTGCTTGCTTGAAAGAAAGGATGAAACAATTGCACTACAAATTTTGCAACCTATAAAATTCTGTAACCTGGTCACATCCAAAGCTTTGAAAGTATAAGAAAAAATATGCACTATTCATTCATAGATTTAATAACTTTGTCGGTCATTCATAGATTTAATAACTTTGTCAGTCATGTTTACTTGTCAGAGAGGAAAGATAGTCTAACCTCTGAAGACAATTCTACACATTATGGAGAAGCCAGTGTCGCTCAAGTCTTGGCACAACACAAAAAAGGAATGATCCTTCCTTTCCAGCCATTATCGATGGCTTTTGAGAACATAAACTATTATGTTGACATGCCACCGGTATGTGTATCTACAAACCATTCAATTGAATTTGTAATTTGCCAGTAGTTTGACATACCCAGGTTCTCTTCAATCGGGCTACATGAGATGTTTAGTTTTGTTACAGGAGATGAAAAGAGAAGGCTTGGCTCAAGACAGGTTGCAACTCCTTTCCAATGTAAGTGGATCCTTTAGACCAGGGGTACTTACAGCCTTGATGGGAGTTAGCGGTGCTGGAAAAACTACACTAATGGATGTCTTGGCTGGAAGAAAAACAGAGGGCTATATAGAAGGGAATATAAACATCTCTGGATTCCCCAAGAAGCAAGAAACATTTGCTCGCATTTCAGGATACTGTGAACAAAATGACATTCACTCTCCAAATGTCACAGTCTTTGAATCACTCACGTATTCTGCATGGCTCCGTCTTCCTTGCGAGGTTGATGAGAAAACTAGAATGGTTGGTCTAGATTTCCCCTTTGCATGCAGAACTCGAGTGAAATATTTCCTTGTTAATGAGATCATGCAAACAGCTTTTGCTCACAGATTTTTGTTGTTACAATAAACTGCAGATTTTTGTTGCAGAAGTCATGGAGCTTGTGGAGCTCACTCCTTTGAGAGATGCTCTTGTAGGGCTGCCTGGAGTGACAGGTCTTTCTACAGAGCAAAGGAAGAGACTTACCATAGCAGTAGAACTAGTTGCCAATCCTTCTATAATCTTCATGGATGAGCCAACTTCCGGACTAGATGCCCGTGCTGCAGCAATAGTTATGCGAACTGTTCGCAACACAGTCAATACAGGTCGAACAGTTGTTTGTACCATCCACCAACCCAGCATTGATATCTTCGAAGCTTTTGATGAGGTCAATTCAAAAACTTTCATGATCAATCTATGCAATGTGAAACAAACGGCATTTTTTATGTTTCTTTGCTTGGCTTAACAAAGGAAAAGGGGTGCAAAGGGCTAGAATAAAGCAGGGTTCCACAGAACCAATAATTGCTAATTCTTCAGTTTTATTGGTTTGTTGAACTGCAGCTCTTGCTCCTGAAAAGGGGTGGCCAAATCATCTACGCAGGTCCTTTGGGTCGTCATTCTCATAAACTCATCGAGTATTTTGAGGTAAGGGTGATTTTTTTATTGTATTTTATAATTTTTCTCATAAACTCATCGAGTATTTTGAGGTAAGGGTGATTTTTTTATTGTATTTTATAAGCTATTTAGTAAATGATTGTGCTTACCATTATCAATCTGTGGTAGAAAATAGTGATCTTGTCTGATTCTTGTTTGGTTGGTTAGGCCGTTCCAGAAATACCGCAGATTATAGAAGGATACAATCCAGCGACATGGGCACTGGAAGTGAGTTCCATAGCTGTTGAGGAAAGGCTTGGTGTGGACTTCGTTGAAATCTACAGAAAATCAGCACTTTATGAGTATGTCTAGACGTAATTGTAGGAACTTGTTTGAGAAAGAGCTTTTTCATATCGTATATCTGATTTTGCTATTTTTTTTTGTCACTTATCGCCCCGAAGAATCGACTGCAATTTTTTTAAAACCTTTTTTGACTGATGTGTTGTTCTGCTTTCAGATGGAATCAAGCTCTTATTAAAGAGCTAGGTACCCCTGCTCCAGGCTTGCAGGATTTGAATTTTCCGACACAGTATGCACAGTCCTTCAAAGTTCAGTGCGTTGCATGCCTTTGGAAGCAACATTGGTCATATTGGAGGAATCCACACTATAATGTTGTGCGGTTTTTCTTCACTACAGTGGTTGCCCTACTGTTTGGAACCATCTTTTGGGACCTTGGAACAAAGAGGTTTGGACACTCTCTTGACAGGCATAATAGACTTATTTGCAAAACTAGTCCGGCCTCAATTTGAAATTTTGTTTTCTCTATCATTGATTAGTTTATTGTCTATTACATATTTGAGTCAACAGAGTCACTTAACATGTTGTGAAATCAGTCTGACGTATGTCTTCCAAGTGAACTTGTAGTCTTTATTTGTTCCCTTGAAAACTATTTTGTTGTTCTCTGTAAGCAGAGTAAATTGTGTTTCTCTTAACGTCTTTTGCTTCAACTGCTCAATGTTTGTCTAAGTATTCTTCAGTGTCCTTTTACAGAGGAAAACAACAAGATCTAATGAATATTATGGGATCGATGTACTGTGCTGTACTTTTTCTGGGTGTTAGCAATTCATCGAGTGTCCAGCCAGTTGTCGAGGTTGAACGAACTGTCTTTTACAGAGAAAAAGCTGCTGGAATGTATTCAGCACTTCCTTATGCCCTTGGACAGGTAATCTAAATGTGAACAGCTAGTCAATTATAATTTTGTTATGAAGATCAATTTCATCGAATGATCATCCTTGTTATCTGTACAGGTGGCAATTGAGGTGCCCTATGTTTTGATACAGACCGTAGTCTATGCCATCTTGGTCTATTCTATGATTTCTTTCGAGTGGACAGCTCCCAAATTCTTATGGTTCCTCTTCGTTATGTTCTTCACTTTTCTATACTATACATATTATGGAATGATGATAGTAGCCTTGACTCCAAGTTACCATATTGCTGCAATCGTTTCATCAGCTTTTTATTCTGCATGGAATCTCTTCTGTGGTTTCATTATTCCTCGACCTGTAAGGCCATATTTTCAACTCTTGATCCCTTCAATTTTTTCTTCCGGCAATGATTTGAATTGCAATGTTGACTGCAGTTGGCAATCCCCCTATTGAGTGATCCTAACAAGGTAAATTCTCTGGTTGAGTTTTGAAAACAGAAAATGCCTGTATGGTGGAGATGGTACTACTGGGCAAATCCTGTTTCTTGGACACTCTATGGTCTGATTGCTTCACAGTTGGGTGATGTAGAAACCGAGATGGAGACAGCAGATGGGAAAGTGAAGGTTGTCACATTCATAAAATCTTATTTTGGGATGAGACACGACTTTTTAGGAATTGTAGCACCGGTGATGGTGTGTATCCCCGTTGTCTTTGCTTTGTTCTTTGCTCTGGCCATCAAATACTTGAACTTTCAGAAAAGATAGACATCCCCTGACATGCTCATCACATATATTTTATATTATTTTCCTTGATGGGTCTGCTTAATAATCCTTGGCTAAAGAGTATACAGGCAACCGTTAAGCTTCAGTTGCAGTGAGATGAACGTGTGCCATTGAAAACTTCTATTTTTTATAACTATGCTGTTGTAAATTTAGGTTTTGGATTGTTATTAAGATGCTATCTTATAGCTGGTTTTTCCTATATACGCAGCAACATGCTTCAAGATATGTGGTTTTGTCTGAGTTGAGTGAAATGACTCCACTAATCACTCTGCAATACAACACTGGTTATACACTACTTTCGTAAACAACAATGGTTATACACTACTGGTTATGAAAGGCATGCAAATCTATAACCATCCTCATTTTATAGAGCTATATTCTATCACCCATTTATATTATAGAATCTTTGAACGGAGAGCATACCAGGAATATTTGAACTGACTTATTCTATCCAAAATTAGATTTATTAAAATAAAATTCCAATATCATACATCTTAGTTTAATAGTTGGTTTAATGTTATGAAGCATTATCTAAAACCTTGAAATTCAAGTCATGTTAATTCTTATGAAGTCTCAGGTAAAACCATAAAATTCAAGTCCCCATATTTAAGGAGAGAGAATATTATAAGTCATTATTTACTGATTTCAAATAGATAGAAGTTACTCTAGATTTTGTTCATTGATAAGATTACTATTTGTTCTTATCAATTTGTTAAATCTTTCAGCATGATTTTATTGTTTCATTTGAATTACATATATCTAAAGGTTTAAGCCAAATTCAAGTCTTGGGATAGTTTTCAAAACCCTGTCATTTAAACGAAATAAAATATCTTATGTTGTGTAGTACTTGAAATTTGTAACTTGACATTTAAACAAAATAAAAAAATTGTGTTATATAATGTAGTTGTTTTAATATATAATGTAGTTTTGAATGTATATTTAAGAATAACTTCTCTGAAAACAAAGGTAATATATCATTTACTTTGAAGTGGTTGCCCATAAGAAATACAAGCTTTAAGCATTGGACTTCCTTTTTTTACTTTTTCAAAAAAACCAAGCAACTAAAACTAAAACTGGTAGATCTTAATTACCTCCCTTACCTAACATTATATCCTTATGAGTCCAAACATAGACTTATTAAAAGAATTACCATGATATCTCCAATGCATAAGAGCTTCTCACAATGTTTACATTAAATTTTTTTCAACTTTAAAAACACAATCAAGGGGTTCCGAGTATATTTTGATAATTGTTCTAATAACATTATGAAAAATCATTATAGCATGATGGTTAGAGTGAAGGCCTGCCTTAATCTAATGAAAAAGCCAAAACACTATCAAGCTAGAAAGGAACGTGGAGTTGCCACCTATTTTGGGGAGAAACCATGAAATTATGGTAGCCAAAAAAGGCCACTAGGTTCATTAAGATTAAGATGTGCCTAATGTGAACCTCAGATTTCAATTTTAGAATGGTGATTTCTCTCAAGTATTTCAATAACAAGTAAATCAACAAATTACAAAGAAGAAAAAAATTAAACTAGATTTTATTCCTATTTCACTCTAGTGCACTAACTACCATTTGCAACGAAAGAAAGAGATCTTGAAATGAAGGAAATTGAAATTAAGCTAATTCTTTTTAAACCCAAATGCAAATAGCAACAAGAACTAGATTTTTTCATTTTTCATTATGATGTTGAAAATTTTAGGGAAGAAGAAACTAAGGTTTATCACTTCCCCAATTGGGAAAATCTCCTAAACTAATATGAATTCAAATAAAAGGAAAGAAAGAACACTACTTACATTAAGATTACTGAACAAATAGCTGATGGGAAAAGAAGGATTAGAAACCTCAATTAAAATACTTAAACACATCGAAGATCTCATGCAAAATAGATTTTGACAACTATTTCTAATAATATTTGTAATAATTGAAGCTCACACCAAGCAATGAAGTGTATAAAGAATTATCCAATTATTAATGCAAGTGTGATAACTTTGTTTCTCTTAGTTAGAATGTACTTTCCTCTTTGAACATTGTTTTGGATACTCTCTCTAGGTGATTTGATGCAGCTCTACTGGGTGGGCTCTTAGGGTTTGACAGAAAAAATTGTGTGTTTGTGCGAATTTTAATTTTTCGCACAGTATGGCTGATTTCCCACGAGCTCTGAACTCCAACATTCTACTTTGCAGACATATGAACACAATTTTCTTTGTTCATTGAAAATCCCAATTTGTCCATTTTGATATGAGAGGGGGGAAGGGGCCACAAAACTATAACCGAAAAATCTCTTTAGAAACTTTGAGGTTTGTGATACAATTCCAACTTTAGTTGAGCCCAAATTTTATTGAACTCCAAAGTTTCATGAATCCAACTCTAAACACCTTTAGCCTCTTGAGAAGCGAGCTTTGTCTCGTTATTCTACCTCTTGGTGATTATAGTTTCCTACAAATGAGAGAAAAAGGCAAAGAATATTCCAAAGATCAATATATATATGCAAACATGATAACATTCCATTTATTCTTATATATATTAGAAGACTAATTATAATTTGATTCAGGTGGATCTTAGAGTTTCTCACAGAGACCCAAATTCATTTTTCTCTTTGTCCCTCTCTCGTCTGAGCTTGACATATTAATATATATTCAATAGGGGGGAAATATCACATAACAAAATGACAGACCACTTGCCAATGATACCTCTCATATGGCTACATCTGGTATGTTTCTAAAAATATACCCTAATTGATTATTTACATCTAACCCATAGGGGCACACGAATAACAAACAAATTCTTTCAAATGGTAACTTCTTTCATGGGAAAAACAAAAGAACCCACGTGGGATGCTCCTACATCAAACTCCCACAAAGCATAAGATTTTCATGGACTTCTGTACATGAGGTATTATATAGTCTTACCATGCTTTTGAATCTCGACAGCACTCATGTCCAAGTTGCATCTTCAGCTCAGAGGTCCTTCTACTTAACTAGATATTCATAATAATCTTTTTTTTTGTCCTTCTGACAACCTTTTGATCAAGGATCTTTTCCATATGAAACTTCTTGGTTGTTGGAAGTTGTTTCACACACTAAACCTCCTCTTGATCATCCTCCTCTATTTCAATTTCTCTATAGGGATATAAATTAGCAACATTGAATAATGGAGAGATTCCTATATCAGTTGGTAGCTCATCTTCATAAGAATTAGCTAAAAGTTTTCTTACGATCTTGCAGGGTCTTATCTTCTTCAATTTCAACTTATTATATTCATTTTTTGGAAATATCTCCTTTCTTAAGTGTTCCAAAACCAAATATATGATTTCATAATGTAATTTTGTTTTCTTTAAATCCGCCCTTTGTTTATATTTTTGGTTGATGTCATGTATCTGTCCCTTGACATGCTCATGTAAATTTTGCATGCCTAAAGCAAACTCTTCTACATTTGCACTTCTCATTTCTTCTCTTCCCAACATTATGAGTCCTTAGATGCCCCTTGGATGCATACCATACACTCGGTATGGGATTTTCCCTGTACTTCTATTAGGTGAGTCATTATAGGTGAATTCAACTTGTGGGAGAACTTGATCCCACTGCATTCTATGCTCACTCACCAAACTCAGAAAATTTCCCATGATTTTGTTTACAACTTCAATTTTCCTATCTATTTGAGAGTGAGAGGATGAGCTAAATGAAATATTGGTTCTAAGCATTTTCCACAACATCCTCCAAAATTTCCAACAAATTTAGTGTCTCTGTTTATGACTATACACGTGGGTAGCCCATGCAATCTCATAACCTCTTTGAAGAATGGGTTCGCAACATGAGTGGCATCACTGGATTTGGAGCAAAGTACAAAGTGTGTCATTTTGAAAAATATGTCAACAACCACAAAGATAAAATCATTTCCCCTTTGAATTCTAGGTAGACCCAAAACAAGGTCCATGCTTATAGCATCCCAAGATCCACTTGGTACAATTAGTGGTTTATACAAGCTAGTGTTTTATTGCTTCCCTTTTGCATATTGGAAAATTTTACAAGTGTCTACAAATTTCTTTACATTAGACCTCATACCCAGCTAGTAGTAAGAAGAAATCAATTGAGCATAAGCCTTGACATGTCCAAAGTCACTAGCTGATCCTCCATTTTGTTTTTTCTTCAATAGGTTGTCTCTCATGAAACACTTTGGAATGCACAATTGGTTGCGTTTGAACAAGAACCCCTCATGAATCATGTACTCAATCCAAGGACTTCTATCTCTTAGCATAGGATGCTCACAAGATTCATAAACTTATTTAAACTCTTGATCTTCCTTGTACATTTCTTTGAGATGTTCAAATCCCAAATTATTCACATGGAATTCCTCCAAAGTCAAGCATCCTCTGCTCAAATTATTTTCAACTTTGTTAGAATTTCCATTAATATGCTTAAGAACAAAATTAAAGTTTTGCATAAATACAAACCACTTATGCCTCTAATTAATTTTTCCTACCTGACTATAAATTGCAATTCATGGTTGTTAGTATATTAAATAAATTCTTTGGGCATAAGGTAATTCCTCCATTTATTTAAATATTGAATTACTGCATAAAATTCTTTATCATAAGTAGAATATTTATCTTTTGTTTCATTCAAATTTTCACTAAAATAGGCAAAGCAATTATCATCTTGGCTGAGAATAGTGCCTATAGACATTCCACTAGCATCACATTTCACGTGAAGTGGCTTGTAAAAATCAGGAAGCATTAGGACTAGTTGCTCTATTATTTTCTCTTTCAATAGTCTAACTGTTTTTTCCAGTCCATTTAAATGGTTGGTGTTCCCTTTTAATGGTTTCCACTATCGATGCACAAATATGGCTAAAGTTTTGAATGAACTTTTGATAAAAAATGGCCAATCCATGGAAGCTTCATACCTCATGGATATTCTTTGGAGAAGGCCAATCTTTAATGGATTTCACCTTATCTGGGTCCATTTTTCAGCCCCTATGGAGAAATTAAAACTCCCAAATAGACTAGTTCCATTTTTAGAAAAGAACATATTTTTAGATTTATTAGGAGATTTTCTTGTTGTATCTTTCTTAACATCAATTTTAAAATTTTGAAATGCTCTTCTTTTGTCATGTTGTACACAAGGATATCATCTAGATAGATGTTTACAAATTTTCCAATGAAATCCTTAAGGATCTCATTCATGATCCCCCATGAAGGTATTGGGGTAATTAGTTAAGCCAAAAGGCATAAGAAACCACTCATACAACTCATTGTTAGTTTTGAAGTTTTTTTTCCACTCATCACCCTCTCTCATTCTAATATGGTGATGCCCACTTTTGAGATATATTTTTGAAAAATATTGTGCACTCCTCAAACAATGCATTAAATCATCCATGTGAGGTAGGGGAAATCTATACATGATCACTATCTTGCTTATTTCCCTTGAATCAAAACACGTTCTCCAACCCCCCATCTTTCTTTGGGCTCAAAACTGTTGGTATAGTGCAAGGACTTAAGTTTTCCTAAATTAATCATTTTTCTAACAACTCTTGGACTTGTTTTCTGATCTCTTCATTTTCTTGCGGCATTTTTCTATAAGTTTCTTTATTTGATAGACTCGCACTGAGAATCAAATCAATCCGATGACTAATACTTCTTAAAGGTGGCAAGGTGTTAGGCAATTCAGCAATAGTAATATCAACAAATTCATTTAACAACTTTTGCATTTCATAAAGTAAATCATCCAATTTTGTATTAGTAAGCACTTTCGTAGGCTTACCAATTAGAGTGATGTATACATTATTTCCGTTTTTGATCTCTTGTAGTAGCTCCTTCCCACTCATCATCAACACTCTTGGGCCCACTTCTTCCTTTTCCCCTTCATCATTTAATGGTAACAACACATGCTTATGACCATCCTTTTCAAGGGTATATGTATTTCTCCTTCCATTGTGGACAAGTCTCATGTCATATTTCATGGTCTTCCGCACAAGATGTGATATACATACATAGAAATAATATCACATAACAATTCATCTCAATAACTACCAATCTTGAATTCTACCTTACTCGATTCACTTACCAAAATTTGATGTCCTTTCTGAAACCAGGACACTTGGTATGGAGTAGGATGCGCCATCCTCTACAATCCTATCTTCTCCACCATGCCTATAGAGACCGTATTGTCAACACTCCCACTCTCAACAACCATTCATAACATTTTCCTTTGGATTTACATATTGTCCTAAATAAGCTCCTCCTTTGTGATGTTTCCTGAATCTCATTCTCTAGTTTAATCAAGACTCTTTTCAGCATCAAGGATTCACCCCTCGAGAAGTTATTCTTTTTCCTTTGCATTTGATGTCTATTCTATGGCTTCTACAATGTTGTAACCACCCCTCCCACATTTACTCAATTTCACTAGCCTTCTAGGGTAAACATGAGACAAAGAGTTAATATGACATGACTCGACCTTCAAGCTTTAGTTATGAAAGTGAGGCCGACAACCGACAACTCATAGACATCCATCAAGGCTTACAAGACACTCAGGGGCTAAATAACCAACTCAGGTGACCAAACCTTGAGCTGGGGCTACTTTTCTCTGACTTAATAGCCCAACCGCATGCACAACCTATGAGGGCATGGTTATGGAGCTCCAACTGCATGCATGAGACTACTTCCATGTGATTATAGTCCAAAATCTCCAGTTTAGAGGGTGTGGTCCCAAGATTTGAGCCACAATTCCATGCCAACCTCCATACCACTACCCAAAACTATCTGAGACTTTCCATAATCATTATTAACATGAAGACAAATCTAAACATTCAAACTTGAATCGAGAACTTGACTTAGGCTGCTTAGAACACACTAGACATTTTGTCAAACACATGGCAAACATGTAAGCTGCAAGTTATGAATGCATACATGATCATAATAGTCTGAGATTCATATGAGAATCACCAAGAAGGCTTTATGCCCTCTCCACATAGCTGCAACAACAATTATTAGTCCATATATTCATCAACTAATCAATAACTAAGAAATTCATGACAAGAGCCATAGATAATATACACCATATAACCAAAATATAACCAGAAAATAACCAACATAGAGATTATGGAAGAGCAACCATAAGATTACCATCATAATCAACACATATACTCATAGATCACAAAAAGAAAATGTCTCATATTAACATGGGAAAATACCAACCAAGTCACGAACTTCTACGTACCACCCGGCCATAGATTTGGATGAACCAAATTTATCTTTCAGCCAATCAACCTCACGCCATATTCCAAGCATGAATGTGGGATCTCATGGAATAAACCAAGACAAAACCAAACCAGGGCTTCGAGATGCCAAACCACCTCAACCCTCAACCATGGTGACTCCACCTCGCGGTTGGACATCACTAACACCAACCAGATCGGTCTCTAACCAAGTTGTCCAATACTCGAGGAACTAGTAACTCAACCCACAACCTTTTAGGGCTCCACAGTGTTTGTCCAACCCAGCTCCAGTGATCGAGGGTATTAGTAAAGTGCTCAAAATTCAAAGTGTTCAAAAGTGCTTGAAATTGGTGCCAAAACATAGATCTCGTCATCTTGAATCTAGCGCAACTTGAATCAATCAAAACTAATATCGTATGCTCTCATTATTGTGTTCTAATCGTTTTCCTAAACAACTAAAAAATTTTGCAGGACTGTTGACTCGGCAAACTGACTGTGTTTCTCGGGCCAATGGTAGGGTGCCAAGTGGCTTCACTAGATTGGCTCGAATTGGCATGTTCATGATTAGTTAATGGAATTTTTTCATGGACCAATGAATGGGCGCCAAGTGGCTCAATCACAGGCTACCATGTGACACCCTGGGGTTGTGTAAAATTTTGTTATGGCCTGAACCAAACTTCGTGGGGGTTGAACACAGAACCTCAAGCATACCAATGCAGCACTCTACCATTCTGTTGTCGGTGGGACTTAACCCATATAGGCGACAAGTCCTATTTAAAGTTTCATTGAATGGTATATGGGGGATGGGGCTAGGGCTAAGCCTTGGCCCCCAATCACCTTACATCCACGAGATCGTAGGCGGAGGGGAGTCGAGGGCTAGGGCTTAGCCTTGACCCAAGGTTCCAAAATTCCCATATAACCACATTTCAATGCTTTGGAGTGTTGGCAAAGGGGGCTAGGCATAACCCAGGTCATGGTCTTATGTTGTGCCATGGGACCGAACCCCAACAAAACTGAGTGCTCATAGGAGAGGGCGAAAGATAAGGTCTCAATCCAGGTCATATGGCACAGACAAAACTGTGGGTGAAAAATTAAACTGATAGGTGTGGAGTTTGGGGGCCAACCCCATATTATGTGGAACTGATATACCCATGGTGCGAGGTACATCGGCCTACGTCAGCGAGGGCGGGTGGTTAGCCCTAGTCCCTAGGCATATGGCCCAAGTGGCCTTATTTTTCTGCCCGAAGGGTTCATAGGGCATTTAAAGGAAGCGACAAATTAAACCTAAAACGATGCGAACCTCACTGGCGCTAGGTGAAAATATCACTTAGGAGTGCCAGAAAAGGCAGAATTCGTAGAATAGTTAGTAGGGAAGTCCAATTTGTAGAGCAGTTAGCAACACAACTTCTCTTGAGCATAACTTTCTTAGTTTTGGGCCAAATTGAGCCCAACAAGAGCCAAATTTGGGGTTTTTTTACCATTCTGGAGCCATTAGAGACATTATTTTTACATTCTAAGCATTGTATATACATGAAATCACAGTTTTGAGCACTTAATGAAAGAGACCCAACATTGGAAGCTGGACCAAGAGATGTAGCCTAGGAGGGTGAACTCCTTTATCATTTTGTTGTCTTTTGTTGTTGTGTATGGTATATTTGTCTTTGTTTTTATGCTACAAATTGAGTTCAAAAACCCACTAATTTATGTACTTTTGAAAATTGATCCACCTAAAAGACATAAAAAATTACTAGCAAATTTTCCATAAACCTTCAAGTTTGTAATATAGATCATCCAGAGAATAGTAACTCAACCCACTAAGGGCTCCAAAGCATTTGTCCCAACCTAGGCTCCAGGGCTAGTAACTCAACTCAAGTTGTTCCAGGGCTTCCAAATCATTTGTTCCAACCCACAACCATAAGGAATAATGAGTACTAATAAAAAAACAATCAAATAGAAAATCCCACGACACCATGGCTATCCAGGAAATGGCAAGGCAAGACTAAAACCACTATAAATTTAGGAAATCCTCCATGTCAATGACATCTCATAACTATATAATCACATGCATATACCATGCATTCATAAATCAACAAGGAATTTACACATGCAATCTCTTACCTGCAAAGCAATCCAGCTATAATTGTTGATCCATCTATTCCTTTGCACTTACCTACTATCCTTTGCCTTCTTTCTCCAAATCCAAGTGAAACTAGAATGCTTCAAGAATGCTCTAAGTGTGCAAGAGTGGGAGAGAATGAGAGAATATGAGAGAGCTCCAAAATTGGATTGACAAAAAACTGTGAATTGATCCTCAGAAGCCTTTTTATTATCGAGGCCTCTATTTTCTTCATTTTCCTTCATTTTTCTTTCAATTTCCCTCTCATGTAAATTTGTGTCTCTTCACCTTCCTTTTCTCCTATTTTCCATTATTTTCATAAATAAAATGTCAATTATTGTCACTTTTCCTTTGCCAATGCTAATTTCCATAGCTATAAATTAATCACCAGTAATACCCATCACTATGCTTTTCCCAACATTCAGCTTGGAATACATGTCCCATGACCTTGGTCTTATTTTATTTACATAGAAAATCAACTAGGGGTTGTTAGAAACCCCTCCCCCTTGGGGGAACATCGTCCTCATTTTTCAATGATGCTTATAAACCAACAAAACACATGCTCCTGTTATCACTCAGGTTGTTCCCCAAAGTTGTAGGAAAGGGAATACGACCGAGGTAATCATAGACCAATCTTTTAGATACAGGTTCTAGCTAATCTGCATCGAGAGAGGGCTCTCTCTTTATAATTTAGCTTTGTTTTAAGGTATATTAGGCTAGTTATGAAGTACAAAGGTTTTGTTTTGAGTTTGGTTGGAAGGATTGGGGACTCAATAGCACAGTGAGGTAAAACTTAAACATTTCAGTCCATTGGGCATGATGGAGTCAAAGAGGGATGGCTTCCTGGGTTAGGTTTCATACCAGAGGATTTATCACAAAGCAAGATACTCAAATATGGAACAATTTATAGGCTGAAATCAGATGGAATGGAGTCAATGGGTGAAGAGAAATTAAGAATCCTTCATCATGTTGACAGAGGAAAAATGAATGATTACTGCTAAGGAGAAGTTAAGAATTCCTTAGCTAATATTCAAGATGGAAGAATAAGGGGAAACAAGAGAAATTAAGAATTCCTTGTTTATGCTAATTCTGAAGAAAATATTAATAATAACAGAGACTGAACACATAGTGCAAACAAGCAAATTTTGAGTTATTCTTTTTCTCTATTATTTAGATCATGAAACATATATGATATAGTAAACACAGAAACTGTAAGACATGAGTTAGAAGGGACTTATTGATCCATAAAAACGATTCAAGAATTCTGTAACATGGTCCTTAGTATCAATTCTTCATCCAGTGAGCTCGACAAAAATGGTTCCAACAGCTTTTTTATTCCCAAAATTGTTCATTACTATAGTCAAAACTATGAATATCCACCAGCAACCAACCAACCAACCCCAAATACTTCGTCTCAAGGGGTATTTATACAAAAATGTCAAGATATCATACAAAATATCTTATACAAATAATATCTGCTGACAATTTAATGCTTCTTTTACATAGATGGAGATAGGAAGTCTCGAAAACAGGGAGACAATAAATAGATACAATAAACTCATGTTGTGCTGGTTGATCCGTCTTTATGAGATGTACTGGTGGTAGGTGCCACAAGTCGGTTCCCAAATGTCTTCTACTAATCCTCTGTGCTGATTATTCTGCCTTGGCTGGATTTTCTTTAACTCTGATGTGATGCGCTTTGAACCACGTGAATGTGATTCATTCCTTTTTTCTGCATTATAGTAAATGGTCCAAAATTTTGCATTGACCAAATATAATTTATAGGATCTCTAACATGCTTTGCCACCACTCTGGTCCTGGTAATTTATGTCTTTGCAGCTTCCTCCGGGTTTCGTCGGTTTCTGTGTACCTAAAGAAATTAGGTGGGATAGTGAACAAATGCTTTACCTCATGCTCTATGTAGAATAGATTTTCCAGGCTGTCATAAAGGAACTAGCTAGATGGAAGTCCCTTCTCTCCTGAAGTGCTTGAAAATGCATTAGCTTGATTAGCAACGTATGTATTTAATTTATGAACATAGTCCTTGTGCTTCATCAGGCAATCATTACTTCCCAAAGGACTTGGCAAACCTTTTTGATGCAAGACTGTAAATTTTCCTGTGAAAGAATCAACCTCTACCTGCATGTCCTGGCATCTTCTGTCCAAGTTTTTCATTAGAGTTCTCATGGTTAGAACTCTCTTGATGTCTAGAATGGTACCTATTGTGTCTCTTATATCTAGTGCTTCCAGTTCTTCACTGGTCTTGGTATTCAAAAAATGTATTAGCCTGTTAGCTTGATCAGACATCTGTCGCAATAATTCTCTTGTTTTCTGAATTTCCACTTGGGTCACTCTTATCAAATCAATTTGTTTATAAATGGTTTGAATAGACCTCCAGATATCACTAAGGGATTGAGTGATGTTGGTCCAGAAAATTCCTTTGATTTTTGCTAGAGGCTTATCCAGAGAGAGATCCTTTTCTAAGGCCCTTACCTTGTTCTCCAATGCTTTGATCTCCCTTGTTTTCTCTACCACAATCATCTTGGATTTATCATAGCTCTGTTCAACCTTTGCCAATTTTTCTTTGACTTGCTTCAACTCTGATACTTGGAGTTTCAACTCCTCCATGGCTTTTATTAATTGATCTGTAGTCATAGTTGTACTGTTGCCTGGTGCTGTTGCTGGGGTACCTGTGGTGATTTCTGTTTTTGATGCCGGGACAGTGGGAGGAAATGTTGTTATAACTATGGGAGGGGCAGTTGTGATTGTTGGAGCTACTTCAGGTGGCTGGGAGGTCGACTCTCCCTGCTTTTCTCTTATTGATTTCTCAAAATCTTGCTCCGTGTCACTTAATCTTTCATTCATTCTCATAAGCAGGTCCATCATGTCCTCCTCTAACTTCTGTTGTACAACATCTGCTGTCTGTGGATGCATAGAAGGAGGCATTTTGAGTTTTTTTTCTGAGGGAAGCAATTTCCTCTTCCTTCTTCTTCATCATGCCTTTATGCCTTTGGCATCTTTGGGATCATGTCCCAGTTCAATAATAATATCTTCCAAGGATGTGATCTTGTTGTCCTTGGCTAGAGAGGAAGCCTTCTCCAAATCCAGTTGAGCAGAGGTGTTGTTCAATGAGTTCTACAATTTGTGAGTTAGCATCGCTTTATCTGCCAGTGTGGAGTAGACCATCTCTCCAGTTTGTTTATGCAGCTCAATCTGGTCCATAGGATGAATGTCTTTGCCAAGGACATCCAGATTTGTTCTGATGTAGTCAGTTGCTGACTGTGGCTATTTCACTTTAGGCTTAAAGTGGCTCAAGATCATTTTACCTTCTTTAATGTCATATGCAAACATTAACCTTTGCTGGTTGCTGGGGGCCATCTTGAGAAACTGATTATAAATTTTCAGCCTCAGTGGGTCATTCTGGGCCTTTATCTCCGTGAATGTTCTTTTGATATCAAAACCTTGCTTGCTTCGCGACCTAGTGGATTAAACTTCCACACTATGCTGCCTTTCTAGGTCCTGCCTGTGAGAGCTGGTAGATGTTTCTATCACCAGGGATGTCTCCTGGCTGACCATCTTTTCCCCTCTTAGACTGCCTATGGTTTCCTTAATAAATTCATCTTCTGATAGGGGGTTTATTCTTTGCCTTTTTTCCCCTGGTTGTTCTACTAGTCCACTCATAGGTGTGCCTTCTTCTCTATCTTTTTTCTTGCCCTTTTCCTTATTTAGAGGAGTCTGTAATGCTGGTATCTCTGGTGCTTTGGTCTGGACTGAAGGAATTTGCCCCTGCTGATTAGGCATTGCTTGATGCTATGTGCCTGCTACTTCCTTGCCCTTTGATGTCCCTGTAGCTAGTGTAGTGCTTTCTTGCGTAGGCTGCTGAGAAGTTCCAGCAGTGGATGTACCCACCCGGTTTGCTGAGGCAGCTTGAAAGATACCTATCCAAAAGAGTCCAGGTCAAGGGTCTTTTAAAGATCTTTCATAGTTTGTTCCATCAATTCTTGCTGAGTAAGTTCTTCTTTTAATGTGCCCTCTACCCACTCATCCTGATTAGCAAATTGCTCTATTTCAAGGATCCTAGAATGTTTATAGGCCGATAGCCTGTTTTTTACTTTTATGTCACTTATAAAGCTATTTGGGTCATATGGTACCCACCAGAAACTTTTCTTCAATTTAAGTTCTTCCCCCAATATCCTATCAGCATCTTTCCATGCTTCCCTCTTGTTAATGATAAAAGGGCCTAACTGATTTCTTATTCTTAGCTGAGCCTTTTTCTTTGCACTACAAAAGTGAGTTAAATCTGCATTGATAAGTTGCCTGAAATACTCCAGTGCAAACAGTCTCATAGGCACATATTTTGGCAGCTTATAAGGGCACAACTCACATCCATATATTCTGATTTTAGTGTGATTCTAGTAGAGGTACCAGTCACCTATTTTGTAGTTTTTGGAGAGCTGTAAAATCTTCTGCATATCACGAGAGAGTCTAGGAGGAGGAGTTCTCATCAGTAGAGAGGAGACCGGATGTATAAACAAGTCAACGAATTCACAGTAGGTATAAGGGGAGTCACGGACATTGTGGAAGGCTGAGGTCCAAAAGATCACAGACCTCCGCTCTCCTTTAGAATCCAATTTTCTGATGGGAAACTGAAAACTGTCTGGTTGATAATACAGAAACATATGATATATATATAAGATGTATACTTGAAGACTCCTTCTCTGTCTAGACTCATGAATTTGTCATGGATCTTGTTGGCAATGAAAGTATCATAGTCATATTTAACAGCAGGGGGCTGTCCTGGAGTAAACATGGACAACAAAACTAGGGTGGTCTCATCAACATATTCACTTGTCTTAAATCCCAAGACGTAGGATATCATATCAATAATGAATCTTCCAGCTTCATTGAACCAGACATGCACATAGGGAGGTGGGACTTTGGGCTGGCACTCTGGTCTCATAAACGTTTGAGCAATATGGATTATCTCTCAATTAGGTAGTTTAGGGCCCTGCTCAAGCAAGAATCCCATAGAAAGAGGAGCCAGAGGCTGAGTGGGTTTGAAGTGTAACATCTCATTGATGGACTCAGGAGTTATATAAAAGATGACAGTTCCAGATGGAGTCATAACTGCTCTCTGGGCAGGTTCATGATTAGCACAACATTGGTGGATAATATCTAGGAAAACATTGACTGAGGGGAGGTAATACATAGGCAGGTTGGATTCCCATATTCCATATAGATCAAAGTTACTTTGGTGACTGTTCCTAATTTCGCAAAATGCCTGGAGATGGTTTTTGTCACCAGTTAAGTCCTTAATTTGAAAATCTCTGTCAGCTAATGGTAACCATTCCAGGCCATTATGTGGTGCATTGAGGGGAGCAATATTGAGGGCCACAGGGGCTTCCATGTTTGTTTATTGTGTTTTTTAACTGGAGGTCAAGTTTCTATGGGAAAACGGGCAAAAGAGCAGTTCTGGGTATATTTATATGAAGGCAGCAGGCTAAATTTAACTTGAATTTGGCTCTTTGGGCAAAATTTAAATAGGAAAACTGAAATTCACAAGGTTCGGGAATAGAATTGAGGTAAATACCTGACTTTAAAGGTGAACTGTGCACTTTGCAGGTTGCAGGACGAGCTGGAGAACAAGATGTTGGACTTTATTTGGCCGGGTGGCGGACTGTATGCTCGAGTAGTTGCTATGGACGTAGTTTGCATGCACCAGTTTCGCTGAAAAAATGAATGAAAATGAGCGAAAATGACATTTTCGCGACTTTTTAATAAAAATTGGCTTCGCGGGGCTTTTTGGTTGGATGACGTCATCGGGATATGACGTTTTTTCATGACGTGGGGGTATGGATGTTGATGTGGCAATGATGTGGAGATGGCATCAGCGGGAGGGCGATAAGCGGTATCAGCCCGCACCGCTTATGAGCTGAAATGGTTTTGGGCGGAGGGGCCGCGAGCATGGTGGGAAGGCGCCGCATGTCCCTGGTATGACGGAAATACCACTGGCTCCCCGAGAAGTAAACTTTGGTAGTGTAGGAGCTTGCGATACGATCGTGGGCCATCCGATGAGCGGGTGTTGATCGGACAATTGGTGGTTAATGGAGCCAGCAGAAGGTTATGGCACGGGGGCCCATGTAATTAAATCATCGTTTTAATGTTTTTCGGGCTTGATATGATTGGTGGCGGGGTGATTTGTTAATCAATTAATGTGAGGTTAATTGATTCCAAAACAATGCACGAGGATGGTTATTATAAGGTTTTGAATAAACCTATAATTTGATTTAAACAATGACATATAACTATCGCTAGTTGGGACGAGAATAATAAAATTTGGGGTTTTTATTATATATATAATATGGGAAATGGAAGGAATATACGAGATTCGTATAATAATGTTAATGGTCAATATGAATCTATGAAAAGAACAGGCGCTAAGTTATAAAGTTCAACAACTCAGGCTTAGGAGAAAAAGTTTTACACAAGAAAATTATGTGGCTTCTTGCCTTTGGTAAGAATGTGGTTTTACTTAGGCCTTTTCATGAAATGAGGTGGGGTGATTTGGAAGTATTGAGAGGATCTCAATATCCTTGGGGGAAGGTTAGTAAGTGATTTTGGGAGAAGTGTGAAGGGAAGTCAGTCATGCCTCACTTGATTTGTAACCAAACAGCTGCCATGGTACTTATGATAACAATAAGATGAACATCTTTGAGAAACAATATTAACCATAAGCCTGCTTCTGCAACACCAAAACTACCTACCCAGCCTATTGTACCTAACATTTTTTCTTCTTTTTCTATGGGTGCACTTGGACTAGCAGACCCTTTCAATCTTCTTTTCTTTTCATTGCAATCCTATCTAAATCTACCCTTATAACATCCAAGGGCACAGATTTAACAATTGAGCTCCTTTGCTTCTCTATCTATCTATTTACCTACCAAGATTGAACAATTTGGACAGGTATTATTTCTCTATCTCTAAAACAAGAAATTAAAACTTGAACTAGCCAAGATTAATTTGTTTGGCTATTCATCAATTGCAGCCTAAAGTTCAACAAACTGCACATGAAACTTTCATTTACAGAACATGAAATAATAGTGGCATTTGGACTTGCACACTTCCCTGGTCCTTTTTTTGGGGTTCATTTCTTTGATTTTCTTGACCATTTCATTCTTCTTGCCCTTTGATTTTTCTTTTAGGGCATCCCTCTTTACATTTTTTAGCTTTTCGATTTCTTGGGAATATGGAAAACCTTTGCAACTAGCTAAAGGTATGAACATATTAGAGCTCATCAATGTCAATCATGAAAAATGAAACCTATTGGTATAGGAACCTGACACTGCCCATGGAGCTTTATAACATAGCTAGATGTAGCATTTACATCATATCATATTACTGAGACCATGACCATCATAACATGAACATAATAACACTTATTGGAGCTTTATAACGCAACTTTATGCGGTATTTACAACATACATATGCATATACATATAACTATCACAACACCAAACACATATACCAAAATACATCCGTTCAACCCATGAATACAAAAGGGTACATAGCCCGCATCTAATCATCCATTTCCCATGTAGCTTCAATAGGCCCAAAGTGATTCCATTTCACTTTAACCTGCTTGATTTCTCTATTCCAGAGCATGAGTTGTTTCCGATGCAATATGCATTGTGTCTAGATGGAATTCTCCCTTTGGTTCCACCTGCAATACAAATTAATCAATTATATTATCAAAATCTTGGACATACTTCTTAAGCAATGAAACATGGGAAACATCATGTACTTTCACTATCGGAGGCAGTGCAAGTCGGTAGGCCACTAGTCTAATCCTCTCAAGGATCTCAAAAGGCCCACATTATCGAGGTGCCATCTTGGCACATGATCCGATCCTCAATGAGCTCCTTCTGGGCTTGATGCACAAGTACACATGTTCCCCAACCTGAAACTACTTAAATACCCTATGTCGATATTCAGAACTCTTCTACCTATCATGTGTTGCCTTCAAATTCGTCTTAATAACCTATATTTCCTGGTCCATCTTTGCCAACATATCCGGTCCAATCAGTACCATGTTCATTGGATCACTCCAACGGATAGGAGTATTACAACCTTTCCCATAAAGTGCCTCAAACAAACTCATCTTCAAAGAATCCTGATACCCATTATTATAAGCAAACTAAACCAGTGGTAGATACTCTTCCCACTGTTGAGAAAAATACTAAGAGGGGGGGTGAATCAGTATTTTAAAAACTCACAATAATAATTTTCTTTTTTGAAATATGTATGTGACTTTACTGAACCCAACTCACGTATATACGCGATTGGTGTAAAATAAACTAGTGCATGCTTAGTAAACCTTTAAAACAACTAATTCTTTATCTATTAAACTTAAACCAGAATGTAAGAGATTTATTAGGCATTTGATAAGCAGTAAGCAGGTGCAATAAGAACAGAATTATCACACATAAGCAACACACATGAACACCAGGATTTAAGGTGGAAACCCAATGTGGGAGAAAACCACCATTGATATTGTATTAGTCTTCAAACTTATTAATATAAAAAGCTTCTTACATTCTCGTACTAGTGCAGACTCATGCCAGTGCGCAGGTACCCACCTGCTGAAGGCTACAAACTTCACTTGTTCTCCAGCTCCTACTGGAAGGGAGCTCTAAGCCCCTTATCTGATTACCAACTACTATTGGCAAGAAGCTTCGAATTCCTCACTGAAGGATCCAACCCTCAACAACATCTGTGGACCACGTTTCATAAATTTTCACACTGGATCCACCTACTTTAATACATCACAACTTGTAGATCAACTGAAAAAAAAAAAATACCAACTTAATTCAAACAGAACATTGAGATCACTGTAACCAGAACACATAATTGAACTTAGAACACTACATCAACACACAAAATCAATTGCAACCCTGATCATTCACATGCCAACTTGTATATGTTACTTCACTTAAGGCAACCCGCGTGTATATGCTCTTTTCTGTAGAGAAACCTGCGTACATATGTCAATATACTGAAAACTTGTAATTATGAATCAAACATTGAGTTGACTAGAGTTATTTTGAAATATTCTATTAGTTTACAGAACCCTCATACAATAGCAGCATCAATAATCTTTTCAACCAATCAACATGTAACCAAATTCAACTTCATCATTCAACCAGTTCTACTTCAGACATTATCACTCAACCCAGATCAACATGAGGACATCATTGATAGACAACACATATACAATAGCAATGATCATGTTGATCAGTCATTTATGAACAAAAACCCTTCCCTTATGTACATGACTTTGAAGAAATGAACCCGCGTGTATGCGCGACCTAACTGAGACCAACCTGCATACAGATCTGCGAATTTTGACCTAAAATTGGGCAATTCTTCAAAACTTCAGAAATACCCAAATCATAATATTTAGAGATAAAAACATGCATCAATACTTAGATCTAGTCAATCCATGTGTAGATCATACAATGGAAAGTCATTTCAGGTCCCATGATCCTGATCCATCATTGTATTCATCGATGCATAATTATTTCAGATCTATGTGTCAACTATGGCCCTTACAATGCAAATATACTTCAGATTGAAGTATTCATAAAAACCCTTTCACATGCACACTTAGCACTTTGATCTTCACCTCCTTATATAGTTAGAGCCTTAGCCAATACTACTCTAGTGTTGGTGGTAATCTTGGATGGGATCAAGTAACCATTACTGCACTCAATATTGTGGGCTAATACCATGGTAAGGACACTTGGTATTCTTAAATGAGTGTGCCATCTTGTATGCAACTTTGCTTCTTTGTACCTGCATGTATATGTGAGTTGGCCTTGACGAACCCGCGTATAGATATTCAAATATTCACCTTTATCAAACTTTTGATTATGATATATAAACCTTTGTCCCATCATTCCGTTATTATGTTCCATCACTCTCTCACCTCTGAACTGACCTGTGGATTCATCTAGTTACCATATACTTGTTTTGTTACAAGTGAGTTTCCATCAAGGATAACACATGCATCATAATGCCAATGCCCACTTCCTTTGATGATGCATGACCTACATCCTCAACATGTCCTCAAGAATATTGTTAACCCTCTTTGTTTGTCCATTTGTCCACAGATGATAAGTTGTACTAAAGGCTAACTATATCCCCAAACCTACAAACAACAATTTCCAAAATCTAGAAGTGAACTTGACATCTCTATCAGATACAATCTTCTTAGGAACACCATGGAGTCTCACTATCTCCCTGATGAAAATATGAGCTACCTCACTTGCTGAATTAGTAGACTTCACTGGAATGAAGTGAGCTACCTTTGTCAACCTATCAACCACAACAATAATGGAATCATGCTGTTTGGATTTCCTCGACAAAATTGTAATGAAATCCATGGAAATGAATTCCCATTTCCACTCTGGAATTGGAATTGGTTGCAATAACATACTTGGATGCTTACACTATGCTTTTACCTGTTGACAATCCAAACATTTCACTAGAAATTCAGCCACCTCTTTCATCATATTCAACCAATGATAGAGTTTCTTAACTGTTGGAAATGTCTTCTGATATCTTGGGTGACCTAAATACAACTTAACATGAAATTCCCTCAAGATAAGCTTCTTGAGCCCACCGTCATCCGACACAGAAATATTGTTCTTGAACCTGACCAAGCCATCTACTATGAGATGATGCTCCTTATCGATGTCATCTATACCCTGATGTTGTAACCCATGCTTAAGTTTTTGGTACCTATCATCCTAGTGTCCTACCTGGAATATTCGCTCCTGCAAGTCTGCCCCATAAGAAATCATTGTTTCAATATGATTCACCTACACTCTTCTACTAAGAGAATTTGTATCCTTGTTCTCCTTTCCCTTGATGTACCCGATCTCAAAATCAAACTCACTAAGAGTAGTTAATCACCTAGCTTGCCTGGCATTCAGATTAGGTTGGTCAAACAAGTACATCAACCCACTGTGATTTTTCATTAGAATGAATCGCATGCCTAGAAGATAGTGCCTCCACATCTTCAATGCATGAATAATTGCTTCCAACTCAATATCATGAGTCACATAGTTCTGCTCATGGCCATTCAACTTCCTTGACTCAACATACTACTTGTCCTTCCTTCATTAGAACTCCACTAAGTCACCTCTTGCTAGAACTTTTACATACCACAAACTCTTTATTTGGATCTGCAATCTTCAAGACTGGAGCATTTATAAGAAACTACTTCAACTGCTCAAAACTAGTTGCACATTCCTCAACTTATTAAAACTTCTTTCTTTTTATCTGCAATTATGTAATAGGATAGACAATCCGTGAGAAGTTCCTGATGATCTTCTTGTAATAACCTTCTAATTTCATGAATGATCTGAACTCATCCAAATTCCTAGGACCCATTCCATGATAGCTCTAATATTTTCCAAGTCCACTGCTATACCTTCTTTAGAAATAAAATGCCCAAAGTAATGAACTTCTATCTGAAAGAAACTACTCTTACTAAGGTTGGCATACAATTGATGCTCTCTTAGTAATTTTAACACTATTGTTAGATGTTCTGCATGCTCTTCCTCATTCTTAGAATATATCAATACGTCATCAATGAATACTATCACAAACTTGTCTAGATAAGGACACAACACACTATTCATCAAACATACAAAAGTCGCTGGAGCATTAGTCAAACCAAAAGGAACCACAACAAACTCATAATGCCCATACCCGGTTCGGAATGTGGTTTTGTAGATGTTCTCTTCTTTAATGTGTACTTGATGATATCCTGATCTCAAATCAATCTTCGATAATAATACTACTCCCTTCAACTTTTTAAACAAGTCATTAATCCATGACAAATGATACCTGTTCTTGATAGTGACCTTATTCAACTGCCTGTAATCAATGCACAACCTAAGAGTACCATCCTTCTTCTTCACAAACAATATTGGTGCACCCCAAGGTGACACACTTGGCGTAATGTATCCTTTATCAAGCACTTCCTTAAGTTGAAACTTCAATTCCACCAACTCTGGAGTGCTCATCATGTATGGTGCCTTAGATGTTGGTGTTGCTCCCAACATCAACTCAATAGAAAAATCCACTTCCCTATGAGAAAACAAGTCTGAAATCTCTGCTGAAAATACATCCTAAAACTGCTACAAAATAGGAGACCTCTTCAATACTTCAACGTCCTCAACATCCTTCCCTTTGTCACTAGAAATCTAAGTTGCAAACAATACACACACTTTATTGCTATTGCACTTTTCCTACATAGTTGTAACCATTCTCACTCATGTAGGCTTTATTGAAAATGCATCAAGAAAAGTCTCAATTTAATTTTTTCCTTAATTAAAATTGAGGAAATTTGAAATTCCATATCAGCAGACAACTTGAAGAGTTAATTGAGGTGACATGGCACTTTTCACTCAGTTAAGAACACTCAATTTGAGTTAATGAGTGGAGGTTCAGTTTACTGGTGTTGATTCCTACAAAATAGGAGTCTAGCTCAGTTAATTCGAGTTAGGGGCATGAATTTTAGTTGTGTGTAGTGGGTTCCTAAATTTTAGGAGCCTAGCTTGAGTTAATTTCATTTGTAATAATGTAATTCAGTTAAATTGAGTTATGGTCAGTTAAACTAGTTCTAACTGATGGAGGAACTATTGGAAGGTCAAGTTGTGGAAGTGGAACTTCAACCACACTGAGTGATCATCCAGATAACTAATAAATCAACGTAAATTATCTCATGTATGAAGATAATTCAAGTTACCTAGTTGAGATTGGAGTTTAAGGGTAGTGTACTATCATTTGTAAACTATTCCAAGTTGTACATGTGGTGCATGCAGTTAGAGAATTGATCTAAAGGAATTGTGCAATCTAGATGAGGTAATTTCCTAATTAATATGGGCCTAATTCCAAGAGGAAAAAGGCAAGGAAATAGGAGCTTGGGAAGGCTTGAAATTAGCTAAGTGTTGGCCAGGTTCAGTCAGTCAAGTACAGGGATGGACTATACACTTGTAGAGGTTGCTCAGGATTGAGAAAGCATTGTATTTCTTATTTATTCTTTGATTAAGGGGTTTTGAGAAGTTTCTTTCACCTAGATAAATCTTTGTGTATGTGTGATGTTTCCTTTTGCATGTATATGATTCTTGTTTTAGATGGTGAATTAACTTCCCAAATGAGTAGAGTAGCTTCAAGTCTTGTGATTTAGTAAATTTCATGAGCAGTTTTGAATCTACATATTAATTTCTACATGATATCGGTGTTGGAATCAATGTAAAGCAGAGATTTCAAAGTTGTCATTTCAAAATATTTGAATTTGCATGTTAGGGTTGCAGGTTTTCTTTAGGACAGAGAAGATGGCTTTTAATGGACTAAGGCTCGAGTATGCCCTTTGAGGGAAGCTCGAACTATGTTGCATGGAAGCACTGCATGTAGGTAGTACTGGAGGATAATGGATTGGAGGAATTCATTGATAATGATATTCGGAAACCAATAGCAGTTGATGCTCAGAATATAGCAAATCAGAAGAAGTGTGTTGCCAAGGCGAGGAGGATCATATTAGAGGGAGTACGATACCATATTGTCTCCAATCTCCATGGGAAATAGAATCTATATGTAATGTGGCAAGCATTGACAGATTTGTTCCAAAACAATAGTGACCACAGGACGCTGACACTCAAGAACAATCTTCAGAATATCAAGATGCAAAAGAACGACACAATACCATCGTACCTCAATAGGATGATCTATTACTATTACAGAGCATGATCTATTAGATGATCCAAAATACATAATTCATAGTTCACAAAATTAGGATAGAACATCTATTTATTTAGAATATTTAATTAAATATTGGAAATGCTTAGAAATAGAATATTGTTGTAAAAGATATGACATCTAGAATAATGTTGTATCTTAGGCTCCAATTTAGGAGTAGAATTAGTAGATTGGTTAGAATTGCATTTATTGTAAATGGACACTTGTTAATTTAATAAGTAGTCTATAACTACTATAGGTTCGGACATTGAGCTTATATATAGCTCATTCTCTTGATTGCAAGAGTGTTCGGGTGTGTGTGTAAACTATTGCAAAATTATTATGTAATTTATTTTCATGATTAATAAAATTGCGTGTCTAAGGACACTTCTGCCATTATTGTGGTATCAGAGGTTCAGTAATGCAGCTGATGTGAGGAGGAGATTCTAGCTCTACAAATTCTTGAAAAACTCCATTGAATTGATCAAAAAATGATTGGTATGCAAATTGTCTAGTTTTTTTTAAAAGGAAAAGAAATTTTATTATTTTATTGATTTTAGATTTTTAAATCTGAAAATCAATTTTTTATTATTATCAAAATTTGCTCCTGTGTCTTGAATTTTTGTTATCTGCTCCACTTCAACACACTGTTTGGCCATGATAATCACATCCTCCACAGTCAGATCTAGCCCACTTTCAACCACTGTATCCCCTGATTGCCTTAGGTAATCCTCATTCTCAAATTGTTGTACTTTCTTTTTCTATAGTTCGGAAATGTATTTCTCTACTTGTCGCAATGGCGGTGGGGAGCATTCATGTCGGTTATGGAGTGATCACCAAGGTTTTCATTGAACCAAAGAGTCCAGCTTTGTCGAAATTCACTGACGCTGGAATACATCCACAACAAATAGTGGACTACGCCACTCAATACGTTTGCAAAATCTTCTGCCATTCCAAAAATTGCAAACTGGATCGATTTTTTTTTTTTTACTTCTGAGTTTATGCAGCCCTCATTTGCAAGAAGAAGCTACTACTTATTGTTTTTAAGTTTATATGTAGTGAAGATTCCACATAATACTTAGAAAGAGAGCTCACATTTATACTAGATTTTGTAACTTATTTGGTTTGTTGTCTTGTTGTTGCTGCTCTACTCTTTCTTAGAAATACTAGAAGCGAGGGCAAAGCTTTTCCGGATAGTTTCTATGGTCTGAGACAATTGAAATCAAAATCTGCAATAGATGGATCGGATTGGTAGATCATAACCAGAGCTACCATAGTGTGATTAAAGGTAGAGAGCCCAAAATTGTAAGTGTGGAAGCCAGCAAGCAGCGTGAAAACCAATGTGAGCCAGTCAACAACCAATGTGGAAGCCAATGTGAGCTAGTCAGCAACCAGTGTGGAGGACAACATTAGCCAGTGTAAGGACAAATTCGAGATCCTTAAAGTGCTTTTTTTCAAGTAAGTTTAAAGTTGATTGAAGAGCGAAGAGGAGTTTTTTGGATAGATAAGGAATATTTTTATTTTGAGAAATATGGTGAGTTTTTGAATTTTTTGGAATTTATTTTTTGTAAATTTGTGGAGTAATAAGGTGCACATGTAAATTATAATTTTTTTTCTTTTTTTTCTGGAGTAATAAGGTGTGAGGGGTTATTTGTAAATGTTTGGGGCAGTAAATTTTGTAATTTTTGGAGTAATAAGGAGATTCTATCTGTAACTTTTTTATTTGGAGAGATAAGTGTGACATTGTAACTCAAAGTAATTTTTTACTTTGAGGAGGGGGGGGTTAGAGTACATTTTGCATAAAACTTTGCAAGGGATTGTAAATCAGTCAAATTTTGGAAGATTTCATTATAAAATTCTTAAGATAAATTGACTAGAGCTAAGTGCAAAGCTCAATCATTTTTCTCCTCCAACGGCTATACGAGGGTTAATGCCAAGCCCCAATAGATCGTTTTTGCATGGCGTGTTTCATGTGACGTGTTGCTCATCTTTTTCCAGTGCTTGATTCTTTTTGGTGCAAAGCTTCAAAACTACAATGTCAAAGTTAATTAATCTATTCTCTGATTATGATAAGCTTAAAGGGGTAAAATCATACAATACATGGAAACGTCTCATTGAAAGAACTCTAATATATAATGAATTGTGTTGGGCATGGGATCCCCAACAGTAGGTTTTGGGGCTTACAGCCGGAGTTTTGGTCAATTGTATTGTAAGACTCCATGAAGTACGGTCGCAGAGCGTGAAGGTCTAGGATGAGTCATAGGGTTGTCTGCCCTAAGAATTGTAAAATAATGTAAAGTTGTTTCAGCCTACCCATGGTCCGCGAACCATGGGATTGTATAAATAGAGCGAGGCTCTAAGAAAGAAGCAAGTTTTTGGGAAGTTAAGTAATAATGGATCATTGATGTATGCAAAGTAAGTTTGAATTTGTAAGTCCAAGTCTTGGGTCATAGGAGTAGGAAGAGGCTTTGCAGCTGAGTGCATAGAGGCCTAGTAGAGTCCACATCTGATTGTGTGGACCCCTGCAGCTGAGTGCGTAGGGTAAAGTTGGGATTGTAATTGAAGAAGAGCATTAATAAAGACAAGTTTGATTAAGACTACTATGTATCTGTGTTTCTTTTTGCCTTTACACATTTATACTGTTTATGCTTGCGCACACTTATCTGAATGTTGAAAGGTTAATAAGAATATTGGGCCCACACAATTATGTCAAGTATTAATTTAATAAGCATAGTAAGTATAAAGATCAGGGTAGGACTTTTTGTGCGCTCCTTAGAGAACTACACGAAGGTAGTTGCACAAGTTGCGAGGGATAAACAGTTGCGAGGGATAGACAGTTGCGTGGAGTAGCACAAGCACACAGGTTCAGACCGCGAACCTCCAAAACCTCATCAAGACATCCCTAGGGTGCGGAAACCTGGTTACAACACCCTCCCATACTACCTCGGGTGAGACCTCAGTCTGCACACCATGGACTGTTGTCGAAAGGGCTGGTATTTTTAGGATTTTCTTGGCTAAATCACTTCCAAACCTGGGTCAGGCCCCACTAAGCCAACAAATGGTTCCATTGCCAAGACCAGGATCTACATCAGGGATGTCTGATGTCGGGCCATTGGAACCCAATAAAGAAGGAAATTGAAGAGTGGTTGGACAAGAAGATTCATGAGTTCACGACATAGGAAAATAGAGCTCCGCAAGTATCTGAGAAAAACTGGTTGGATCGCTACGTATATATGAAAATCCATGAGATTTTTTTTGCATCCTTTCCAGCTGAGCTGTATGAGTAGATTGCGAGGTTAGCTAATAGCCAAGGAAGGTGTAGGCTCAACCAACCGATAGTGTGGACTCCGGAGCTAGTGCGCAAACTAGAAGCCTCAGAGGGTAATATAGTGCGAGTTGTAGACCACTGACTTGACCGAATAATAGGAGGATTTATTACTGACTTCACGATGGACACGACCGTTAGTTACAGTGAGGCAGAGCGACATTTTCTCAAGGGACTGTGAGGTAAGTATATTAAATATTTGAATACCTAGATTAAGATGTTGTTATGTGAAAAGCAGGTTATGCGAATAAATTAATTTTTGGGACTACGCGGAGCGGAAGAATCTACATAAGCGGAAGTAGCGAAGAATTAGAAAACAGTCCCTTCATTTCACCCTCGCGAGAGAGTGAGGATGAGCTCACATTTCATAAAGTATTTGACCTGGTCTGATGACAGATACCAATATTCAGGAGATCCTTTCCCAGAACCCATACGTGTTTCTGCAGGTCTCATTGTAATAGTTTGTCGAGAAATATACGTACCCATATTTTTCTGCCACTCCCCTATTTCAATTTATTCCAATTTAGATATATCTAAATGAACATTTTCTGAAGATATATAAGGAGAAGAAGGATAAAAGGCAGTCGAGTTTTTTGGTCCAGTTGCTCAGGAATGAGACAATTGAATTTCACGAAAATAGTTTCATTGGCTCCTGAGTATTATAGTACTGATAGATCTTGTAAGAATCTTTGACTTAAGGTTCATCAAATGGTATATGGATCAATTAAATTCATTGCACCTAGGCATATCGTCAAAGAGATCGAACATGCCAGTTTCTGGTTCTCTTCTTTATGGAAACAATATTATCTTCGGTGCCATTATTCCTACCTTCTGTAGCTATCTGTTTGCACTTCTTCCCATCTGCCTTGGTTCCACTTGGCTACGTCTGCCCCGGAAAAAACCAATTATCTATCTACAGTCATTTCTTCCAAGAATAAAAGAAAATTTCTCTGAGAAGCGTGGTCAGTTTGATAAGGCATGGGATTCTGCGGTTACCTCCACCCACACTGCCACCCACTTCACCTCCTTCACCTCCATCTCCACCCACTCCACCTCCACCACCACCATAGTTCAGTATGATGAGCACAATCAAACTACTAGTATTCAGAGGAGTAGGGAATGAGGATCCGAACCAATTCTGGTTTGTGGTAAGAGCAGTATGGGAAGCACAAGGTGTCACGAATGACAATATTAAGAAGGCTACATTGGTGAGTGTGCTACTGGATCGTGCATTAATGTGGTACATCAAGCACTCTAACGACCACCCAAACGCAGGGATATCAAATATCCAACATGCGTTGAACAGAGAATTTAGTAGGCCAAAATCAGAGACGTAGTCAATCATCGGGTTTAAAGAGATCGCAATGCTTCCGGGCGAGACCCCCTGGGATCTGGACCAAAGGATGAAGAGTACGATCCGTGAGGCCAATATGATGCTAATGGATGCACAACATCATGCATGGTTTATAGCATCTCTGACACCATACTTGAGGACGACGCTATCACAGCAGAAACTTTCTACCCAGGCTGAAGCGTTGGAGATGGCGATGAGATTACATGAGACCTCGATATAGGACCCTGGGTTGGGTGTTTAGCAAATCCACGTGCAACTACAGAATCTATGTTTGGAAATGCAAAGCTTGAAGCAGGATAGGGCACTGGGCCGGTGGCGCGCAAGGAAGTATGGTGCATAAAATGCAAAGGCCAGGGTCATGACAAGGATCATTGTCTAGAGTTTGCGAACTACTTGGCAGGAGGAGGGCCAATGCCATTAAGAATGGAGGCACAGGCAGGGTCGACCATGGCACCTGCTTTATGGTGTGTGATTTGTCATATGGGAGGGAAACATGCGACAGTCAATTGTCATTTGCTACAAAAATATACACAGACACCCCAACAATTGTTTTGTATTTCTGTTGGTCGGTAGGCCACGATGAGCGCACTTGCTGCAGTTACAAGCTAATGATGGATCAAACCCCAACCTATAGAATGCAAACCGAAATGCGAGCCCTCGACCCATATGCGGGGATGGCATGCGCTGGATTTCAGGGGCGAGGTTGAGGACGAGGAGGAATGGGACCAGGAAGGGGTTGCAGACAGTTAATTTTCTACAATTACGGAGGACTAGGGCACTATGCCCACAACTGTACCAACTCGACAAGGATATCCTATTGGATTGTGCTCAGTTTGATCATGAAACAATAGATTGTCCTATGTTGATCACAAAGATGCACAGAAAAGGGGTATTCATGCCTCCCCCGACTCAAAATATACAAATGATGAGGTCTGAGCTGTGCGAAGAGGACCAAAATCTAAACATGATGCTCAGAAGTGGCGCGACCACGGGAAATGATAAGGGAAAGCAACCAGAGGAAAGTATGTGGGTTCACAAGGCTCTTGTAAAGGAACCCGAGTTTGACGTAGAACACGCAAAGGAGACCTTCATGGAAGCTAAGAAGAGCTTCGCGAAGGCCTCCACTTCAGGTAGTAAGGATCAATTAGAGTCAGGAACGGATCCATCAATGCTTACTACCTTTTTGGAGACATGCATGAAACCGCTGTGCGACAACAAGGTGGTTAAAGGACTCCAGGAATTGTTCACCAGGTGCGCGAGGTCAGGGGAACCATGCGTTGTTTAGAAATTGGGGAAGCATGCATTACGCACTGGAAGAGAAATGAGGTTGATTGCACAAATTGGGGAATATGAAATGGATCAGGTAATCCTAGATTTGGGTTCGGACGCGAATTTATTACCGAAGAAAACATGGGAATGTATGGGTAGGCCCGCATTACAGTGGTCCCCTATTCAATTACGAATGGTGAACAAACATAAAATTTTTCCCATGGGAGGTTGCAAGGGGTAATAGTTGATATTGAAGGCACAAGCACATAGATGGATTTTGAAGTGATAGAGATTGTCGATGACAGCAATCCCTATCCTGTGTTGTTGGGAATAGACTGGGCCACCGATATGAATGGAGTCATCACTCTGAAGAAGCACAAAATGATCTTAGAGAAAAAATTGCTATGCGTAGTAGTCCCACTAGACCCAGCTGAAGGAGCACGCTACACTGAACCAGTGCGTGATGATGAAAGTGACGATGATTTTGATTGTATTTACAAGATAACTGCGCGAGACCAGGATTGGGTGAATCCGACTATAGATGGGAAGATATCGTGGGAATGCGAAAGCTCCTGCACTTCGGATTTATACGGAGAAGTAGAGTGCTGGCAGAATTGGTTGCACGAAGTGACAATGCTGAATTGTAACATGATGATTAGATCATTGCGTTACGTGAAAACAGAGGCACGAGAGCTACTGACATACGATGGATTGACAGCGGCGGATGAATTCTTGAGAAAATTTGAAAGCACAATACCGAAACAACAACGATTCAATGCGTTGAAATGGGCACTGCACGCAACACCTCCCCCCTATGATCCAAAGATACATTACAATAGATACCAAGTTCATCCCTGAACTTAGCAGATGTTATTCTTCCAAGCAGTTTCATGAAAATGTCGGAGATCAGATCTTCTGAAGGAAAATAAATTGGCTTGAGGACATCTTTGGTAATGAGAGATCTGATATGATGATACTTCATGTCCACATGTTTTGTCTTTGAATGAAAAACTAGGTTCTTGGCAAGTTTGATAGCTGACTGGCTGTCAATGAATAATGATGTACCTTCTATCTGAGAAATGCCCGAGTCCTAAAAAATTCTATGCAACCAAACAATTTCACATGCTACTTCCCATGTTGAAATGTACTCTGCTTCTGCTAAAGAAGTGGCCACTGTAGCTTGTTTCTTACAACTCCAAGACACTGCTACTGACCCTAAGTTCATGAAATAACCTGATGTTGATGCTTGATCATCAATACTTCCAGCAAAGTCAGCATCTGAATATCCACCAACTACAAAGTTTTTAGTCTTTGTGTAAAGAAGACCAAAATATTTTGTTCCTTGGATATATCAAATAACTCTTTTGGCTACATTCCAGTGGCTGTCTCATGGTTCCTGCATAAAACATGAAAGAATACTGACTGCATAAGATAGATTAGGACGAGTGTTTATTAAATAAATCAAGCTGCCAATCAACTGTCTGTAAGTAGTGCTATCCACCTTTTCCCCCCCTTCAAATTTTGAAAGTTTCAAGTTTTGCTCCATGGGGGTAAGAACAAGCTTGCAATCCTGCATACCAAATCGCTGAAGAACCTTTGCCACATACTTACTCTAAGAAATGAAAATATGATGTGGACGTTGGAAGACTTCAACTCCAATATAGTAGTGAAGTAATCCCAAATCTGTGATCTTAAAACCTGCATGTAACTCCTTTTTCACCTGGGCAATATGATCATCATTGTTTCCAGTAATGATCAAATCATCTACATACATAACAAGAATCACCAGATATTTGCCCTGTTGTTGCACATACAAAGTATCATTAGATTCACTTCATTGAAAACCAACTTTCCTAAGGTATTCATCCATTTTTTCATACCAAGCTCAAGGAGCTTGTTTTAACTCATATAAAGCCTTGATCAATTTGTAGACTTTATGTTCTTGCCCTTCAATTTCAAAACCTGGTGGCTATGTCAAATACACTTCTTCCTGTAAATCCACATTGAGAAAAGCACTTTTCACATCCATTTAATGAACTTTCCATCCTTTTTGAGCGGCAAATGCAAGTGTTAATCGGATGGTGTTCCATTTAGCTGTAGGAGAAAAATTTTCCTCATAATCAATGCCTTCCTGCTGCACAAAATCTTTAGCTACAAGTCTTGCTTTATACTTTTCAAGTTCGCCCTTTTGGTTGTACTTAATTCTATAAACCCATTTGCATCCTATGGGTTTAACATTTTGAGGACAATCAACAAGTTTCCAAGTGTTGTTATCAATTATTGCTCGATATTATTCAATCATAGCCTGTTGCCATTCTTTATGTTCTATTGCTTCGTTGTATGTGGAAGGTTCAGTAAAATCATGTGCTATCAGTGCAAAATTTCCTTCACTTCTGTGTGACTTCCTTGTTCCTATTTTATTCTACTCATCAGGCCTTACATCTTTCAAAAGTTGAACTACCCATTTGGTAGTTGATGCTCACTTGTTTAAGATTATGAAAAATCACCATCATTGTAAAGTGGATTAATATAAACTAACGTTTGTTGATCAGTTGAAGACTCTGGAGGTGGAGAATCACTATCTGAAGAACTGCTGCTGCTTGAAGATGGGGGTGAACTGCTAGAAGATCCTGATGGTGTTGTTGAAGTAGATGGACTGGAGGAATCATCTTCAGATGAAGGAAAATCAAGTTCATACCAATTTGGTGAAGTTGGTTGACTTTGCATATTTCCTTTTCTTTGACTGCCTTTAATTTCTAACTTTGGAAGAAGACCTTCAATTTCTTCAGCACTCTTACTCTCTGTTTCATCAAAAATTACATCCCTGATCATAATAAATTTTCCATTGGTCAAAATATGGTACCCTTTCTTCTCATCAGAATAGCCAATCATTTTGCATTTCAAACTTCTTAAGTCAAGCTTAGTTCATTTTTCTTTCGGAACTAAGGCATAACATATTGATCCAAAAAATCTAAGATGTTTAACTCGAGGTTTGAAATCAAACCAAGCTTCATCAGGTGTGATTCCGTCTAAAGAAGTTGTTCGATATCTGTTTCTTAAGTAGTCAGTTGTATGAATTGCTTCTGCCCAATATGTTGGACTTAACCTTTTGAAAGTTAACATAGATCTCGCGATTCCTAACAAGGTGCGATTCATTCTTTCTACTACTCCATTTTGTTGTGGAGTGTAAACATTTGTAAGATTTCTTCTTATGCCATTATCACTGCAATAAGTTTTGAATTCATTTGAAGTGAATTCTCCCCCATTATCTGTCCTGAGAGTACCTATCTTTTATTTGACTTCATTTTCAACAAGTTGGCAAAAAAATTTAAAATTTTCAAATGCTTCTAGCTGTTGCTTTAAGAAATAAACCCAAGTCATTCTACTGAAGTCACCAATGAATAGTAAGAAATATTTACAACCACCGAATGAAGTCTGTAGTGGTCCACAAACATCACTGTGAACTAGTTGCAGCAGCCTAGTTGCGTGCCATGAACTTGTTGGAAGGCTTTCTTGACTTTGTTTTCCATAAATGCAAGCTTCACATTTTGCATTTTCCTTTTTAAAAGTGGGAAGTCCTTTAACCATACCTTGTTCTACAATTGAGAAATACTATCAAAATTTAAATGTCCATATCTTAGATGCCATAATCTTATAGGTGAAATTCTTGTAGTCACTGCCCCTGCAAAATCAGAATGCCTTGGAATAACTGTCCCTTTCATCCTTAACAATTTTCGATCTTCATAACCTGTCATCACAGTTTTCAAGCTCTGTTTGATTGAATTAATCTTAACTAGGCCATCTTCCATAATTACCTGATGTCTTGCTTGTCGAATCGTGACTAAAGATAGAAAATTTTTCTTAAAGGTTGGTACATACCATACATTTGAGATCATTTCTTCTCCAATGCCAGGGAGAAAAACTTTAACTGTTCCTTTTCCATAAGGAGTATGTTTTGTATCATCTACAAGAAAAATGGAATTAAGTTGGCAATCTTGAAAATTCCAAAAAAAATCACGTCGACAAGTCATATGCTAAGTTGCCCCTAAATCCAAGATTCAAGCATCTTCATAATCACTTCTAAGATGGGATGAAACTTGTAATGCTAGAAAAAAAGTAAAAACATATTCTGAGTTATCATCATCTTGATCATTTGCAAATTGTGTTGAGTGCTAATGAAACTTGGGAAATTTATTAAGAGAAGTTCGACAATCCTCGACATAATGTCCAACTTTGTTACATCTTCGACACACAATTTGACTTAAGTCTCTTCCTCTTCCTGGAGATTGTTCTCTGCCTCTGCTTTGACTTCTATTTTGAGGTTATCCTCTACCTTGATTATTATTTCCTCTTCCTTGAAAATAGCCTCTTCCTTGATTGTTTCCTCTGCCTTGATTGTTTCCTCTGCCTTGAAAATTACTCCTGTCTGAACTGTTGCCACTATTAAAGATGTTTCCTTGGCTTTGGCTTCTACCTCTACTTTGTACATTATGTGCTGCTTGATTATGATTGAAATTCCCTCTGCCTCTGTTTCTAGAACTGCCAGTCAATGATTTACTAGTGCTGGCCTCTGTGAAAAAGACATCTTCACCAACTTTCTTTTTCTTCCCAAAGGTTTTAACATGTTGGGTCAACATTTCGCAGAGCTCATCAAACTTTAGTTTCTCTAACTTACCAGTTAATTGTAGAGTCTCCAAAAAATGTGTGTAGGAAGAAGGAAGTCCAACAATTAAAATTGTGACCATAAAACTATCATCTACTACTGGAAAACCAACATTAATGATTTCCTGCTTAATATTCTTAAGTCTGGAGATATATTCAAGAACATCACCTCCTTCAGTCAATTTTTGTTGCAATAATCTTAATTGTAGATCAACTTTCTTTGATTCAAGATGAGTATCAAATAATTCTTTAAAAGTTCTCAAAGTAGACCATGCATCTGTAGCATTTACTATATGGAAATACATTTCATCATTGACAGAAGATTTAATGAGAGCTAATGCTTTGGCATTCTTAACTTCCCATTTTGCTAGTGCAACTGCATCTATGGGTTTATTTGGCTTAATATCACCATCACATATACCATGCCATAATTCATTATAAATGAGAGTGCTTTCGATGAGGCGTTGCCATGTTTTATAAGATTTTGCACCTTCAAGTTTGTTGGAATCAGAAAAAAAATTAATCAACTTTGACATTGTAGTGTTGAATCTTCGCACCAAGAATCAGGCTTAGAAAAAGATGTCAAGATGGGCAACACACCACGCAACACACTACACAAAAAACAATCTATCAGTGCTTGGCCTTGATCCTCGTATAGTCATTGAAACAAGAGAAAAATAACTGAGCTTTGCACTTGGCTCTAGTCAATTTCTCAAATATTTACAAGGTAACTTTCAAAATTTGACTTTTACAATGATGCTCTTGCAAAACCTGGTAAAAAAAAATGTCACGCCCCCTCAAAGTAAAATTGCTTTAAGTTACAATGTCACACTTATCTCTTCATAAATAAAAATAATTACAAATAAAATCACCTTATTACTCCAAAAAATTTACTTCCCTAAACATTTACAAATAATAATTCCCAAAATACCAAAAAGAATCACTCCAAGGAAAAAATACCCCACCCACCTTATTACTCCATTACAACAAAATCAATGTCAATAATACTTATCTCTCCATTTAAAAAATTACCATTATTCCTTATCTCTCCATTTAAAAAATTACCAGTATTTTTTATCTCTCCAAAACAATCCTCACTCTATTAATAAATTCTAATTTTTTTTAAACTCACGTTAAAAAAGTGAGTTAACCTCATATCTAATATGGCTTTCACTCCCCTTGCATCAATAATTTTCTGGCTAGTCACAACGAGGGGCATCTTAAGGTTGATGTTCATATCCTCAGCAAAAAACAATCCACAGTGGATTAGTACGTGTCACCTCATATCAAAAACTGCCTGTTGGTGGATTTGTGGCATCATCCATGAGGGTGGTGACTGTGTAGATTTGTCCTTCTTTTTTGCAGTGAGATGCTGCAAAATTAAAAAAAAAAACTCAAAAACGTAAACTCATATTTAAGAGGGCTGAGAAATATATCAAAGAGTACAGGGACGAGGGCAGGATCTTGTCAGAGAGAAGCGAGAAACCAAACTGAGTGCAGGTTTCTATGTTGATTCAGAAGCCAAGATAGAGGTTGTCCTTATCACCAGGTCTTGGGATCAAGTCCAAGGCACAAAAAAATGATGGGCCATTATTCTGTTGAGTACGTTGGCTTCACGCTTGCTAAATCCGATGCATGTAACTCCTGGCTGGTCAAGAGAATTTCCGCACTATTACAACAGCATTCTATCATGGCGCAATAGGCATTCCTCTGGTGTATGATGTGGCTGACAAATCATCTTTCAAAAATGTGAATAAAACATTAGTGTTGTCCATGGATGAGAGCAAGAGGGTTGTCCCAACTGCGTGAGGAGAGCTTATGTGTCGCGGGTTCTGCTTTCAGAACTGAAGTGATTCACATTGTTTGCTTGAGGTCTTCGGGGCTGAAAATGGCGGGTTCTCTAGCTCTGTCCATAGTCATTATTATCTGCATTTGCAAATATTCCTTCACAGTCATAGGGCGACAGATTCCTTGGAGTAATTAGGAGCCAAAGGCCTGGAGCATATTGTACAACAATTCTAATTATGGAAAGTCTCAACTTAATAATGGAGTCGGCCAAACCTTGCAGATGTGATGGAGAATTGATTCTTTGATCTCATTTTGGGGTGGATGAAGTGGCATAATAACAAAAATTTAAGAAACAGATGCATATTTTTTAATAATAATAAAAAACTATTTTCAGATTTAAAAATCTAAAATCAATAATAAAACTTATTTTCCTTCAAACAAACTGGACAATTTCCATACCAATCATTTGTTGATCAATTCAATGGAGTTTTCCAAGAACTTGTAGAGCTGGAATCTCCAACTCACATCAGCTATAGCATTATTGGACCTCTGATACCACAATAACGGTAGAAGTGTCCTCAGACACGTAATTTTATTAATTAGAAAAAACAATTACATCTGGAATTTTGCAAGAGTTTACACCTGAATAACCAAACACTCTTGCAATGAGCTATTTATAAGCTCAATGTCCTAACTACCTCTAATTATGGATCACTTATGCAATAACAAGTGTCCACTTACAATAAAAGCTATTCAAACAATCTTACTAACAATTCTCCTAAAATAGAGTCTAAGATACGACACATTTGTAGAGTCATATCTTTTACAACAATATACTAATTTTAAATATCTCTATTAAATAATTAAATATTCTAGATTAATAATTAATAATTTAATATCTTAAATTAATAATTATTTTATTCTAACTTAATAACCTATGATAATATTTATTTTTGGATCATCTAACAATACCCGCAAGATGGTGGGGTACACATCAAGAAAACTTTAAGGACTGGCGCAGATGTAGAAGGATGATGCGCCTACGGTTTGGAAGCCCCTAGCTACGAACGAGAGTCGGGAAGCCAGGATGGAGCAGCTTGTGCGCCCATCTGTGTCGATGGGTACAAACATGTGTCGTGCAATCCACACAAGCACACCCCAAACTGAGGATTGAAAATCGGAACAGGACGTAGTAGTAGGAAAGGCAACACACACCACAAACATTCCACGTAGAAGCATTCAAGAAGGTATGTGGAATCCTGAACAGAGTTCACCAGGCGAGACAAACTGATTGGGACCTGCACGTACCAATGGTCTGATGGGCCTATAGGGCCATGTGCAAAAACCTGAGTGCGGAAATGATTCTGAAGCTGAAGAGTAGAATCGAGACCATAGTTTTTGAGGAAAGGAATCCTCCCGCAATAGCTCCCACAGTTGGGATAGTACGCGAGGACCAAGATGAAGGAATTATGTAGCCACGGGAGGACGAGCAGATGTGGATATAGGAAGCCATTTGGTGAGGGAACCTTAAGCTTCATGAACTCGAAGAAGATTAGGTACATTGAGGAAGAAAAGCATGTTAATGGATGTAGAGATCAAAAAACTGGAAAACAAAATTGCACAAGCATGTCGCGTCAAGAATCTAAGAATGACAAGACAAGATATGAGCAGCCATACTGTTGCATTAGAAGGTTGTGGTCGAGCATTTGTGACTCTGCTACCATGGCTGCGACCGCACCTTACTAAACAGAGGAACCAGGGGAGCACATCGCATGAGGAGGAATGTGAGGTGATGACTGTCACAAGGTTAATTGAGGGGTACCCGCAGACAGGGCTGGAAGGTGAACTAAAGCCTTGCACAGGTGGTGTGACCACCTGACTATCCATAGGGAACATAGTCTCAGTGCTCCAAGCAGTTGAAAGAGACCGAGGGACTATAAAAGAGTCTGTATGGAAGCTGCGCGTAAGGAGGTTGCGTGCAGGATCAGTATGTCACAGGGGTCACGCATAGGGAGTTGCACTACTGTGTGGATAGGTTGGGAGGTGACTGTTAGTGTCACTGTTCATGACAAGATGTCCAATTTGAGACAAAGAGGAGCGGGCGGCGGGCGATTAAAAGAGCTAGATTTGGGACGATCTGTCACCAAGAAGGCATTAATGACTCAAAAGTGGGGGGAATGGTCGAATTCAAATTCAAAAGATGTTATAAAATCCCTAGGGCTAGCCACAAGACAACACTTGGTTGTGTGAGAATTGAGCAGTTATAGAGCAGTGAGTGCTGCGTACTCTTACCACCTTTGGCTATAGACATGATGTTTGCTGCCAAAACAAGAGTGCGATTTGCCAAAGATATCGCGGAGCCCCATATGGCCCATGAGGAGCCCGGAGTGGAGGCAGTTGCGCCAAAATTTCCAAAATCACCACGAATGCCGCTTCCGAAGAAGGATAAGCATACTATGGGGCCATCCGTGTATCCCCAAGAAACCCATGGTTTGGAAATTATCAATGGCAGAAAAGGGAAAAGTTGTCACCGTTGAATCAGATGAAGAGGAGGAAGACTTGCAAGCTCTAATCGCTCAAATTGAGGTGCAAGACGATGTGGCGAAAGATGTCTCACCAATGCCTTCCACAACAAAGTTACCTACGTACATCCCCGCCGTGGAAAGGGAAAGCCAAGATACTGAAAGATCTGGAGGCCACGAAGAGTGCGCTCCAGACCCCACTCCTCCCCAAAGAGATAAGGTTTGAAGGTTCACCTTTGGGACGAATACCTACCATGAAGTTCAAGGACTAGGACCTCCCGGATAGCAAGAAGTTCCCACACCTGGCTACGAAGAGTTTAATGATGTAGAAATGGTTGCGCTGTGTGGAGAAGGCTGGGTTACACCATCTGTGATGGATACCCCACTACCACCGCGCGCCCATCACCATTTTCGTCATCAAGCAGCTGCTGTGCCTGGTGCATGATGGGTATCTCTAGATGGAGGAGTCGATTCCCATCACGGTCGACCTAATTCATAGAATTTCTCGACTGCCCTTCAAAGGACACGACCTCGCGGCCATAGCAGGAAAAAGAAGCGACTTGGCCCTCACAAAAGCCGTGAAGGCCAAGTATAAACTAGAGAAGAAAAAGGGGGGGTACACAATAGAAAGCATTAAGGACAAGGGGGTGCGTGTAGCCACCCAGCTGCTGGCCAACAAGCTGATGAGGAAATGTCGTTCCGACGAAGTACCAGTGTTTGTGATTGCGCTAGCAGAGCAGTGCATGGAGGGGGTACAGTTCAACTGGGCACAGTTCCTCTGTGAGGATTTTCTGGAGAAGTGCAAGGAGGCCTAGGAGCAGGGTAAGACCTTCCACTATGTGTGGTTGCTCTTATCCATCTTTTTGGTTGAAGGGGAACTGCCAGAGGACAGCCAGTTTCCCAGTATTGAACATGATCTGCCTGAAGCCGTGAGGTACACCTCACTTTGGGCTACAAAATATGCGAAGAGGATTCGTAAGACAAAGGTGTTTTGGGTGTTCATGGAGAAGAGCATCCGAATGTGGATCAATCGAAGGTCGTGCCTATTTCCCATAGTTTATAACAGCTTGCAGAGCTCGGCAGAGTTCAAGGTGGATATGCATAACCTGTATATCCAGGCATGCAAGGATCTAGTGTAGAAATTGGTGAAGCTTCCATTCATCACAACATATGTGATCTTAGCAGTAATGGAGCCATGGTTTCCGGAGCGGTGCTCCCCAGACTTGGTAGAAATAGAGAAGGCCGCAATCCAGCAAAGAAAGAATGACACCGAGCTACGCATCACGCAGCTGGCTGAAAAGAGGCGCCAGGAACAAGAAACAGTCGCACAGTAGAGGATGGCTGATGTAGCAACAGTGGCGTGGATGGAAAAAACCACAACAACACCAACAGAAGAGCCCAAGGAGGGCTAGGAGATGTCCACGGGGCAACAGACCGGGGAAGTGGACAGGACAGAAGAGCACGCAGACCCCAGTTCAGCATCGACCCAACTCAAGCGGAAACACGTCCCTAATAAAACAGCTCCCAAGAAGAAGGTAAAGGTGACACAAACGTCTGTCGACCCGATCACGCTCACAAAAGGTGATTTGTTTGACATCGGTGAAACTGTTTGTGAGGTCACAAAGGACGTGCTCCAGGAAATAAGGATGGAGAAGCTACAAGCCTTACAGGTACAACCCCCCCAGATAGGTACAATGGCTCCGTACAACACAACAGGAACCATAGAATTCGAACAGACGTTGCGCGCCCATAGGGACAACCCTTTCGTGTTGCCTGAAGGCACCCTAGCAGTCGTAAGCGAGGTTGATTGGGCTGCGATGAGCAGCATGAAAGGCGTCGGCTTAAACTTGGCAGCCTTGCCACTTGAAATCCTGTATTAGTTATAGGATGGGGTCATCACAGAGCTCCGCGCCAGGGAAGACCACACGATCGAGGTCTTGAATGAGCAGAAAATCAATATGGATCAGCTTAGCCTCCAACGTGATGAGTTGGTTGTGCAAGCTCGCGGACTGGAGTAGGCGGTAGAGGATGCGTGTAGGAGCATCACAGAGTTGGCCATGTCGGCAAAGCTACCGGCAGCAAAGCAGGTCCATAGATTGGCAGTAAGAGTCTGAGAGGCCAGGGAGGAAATGACGAAGGTTCAGTTGGAGTTGAACCCGCAGATCGTCGAGCTACGGTTGTAGGCGCAGCCTTCCATGCCCCCAGAGGTCAAAGAGCAGTGCACCCATGCTATCCAAACAGGGTTGGAACAAATTGGCCAAGCGGTATAGGACTACATTGGGATGTTGGATCAAGCACTAACCATGCTTACATACCTGCAAGAAGATCCAAACCTACAATGCCTAGAGACAAAGGCGCACGAGTTGTAATAGGAGTATGACAGTGTCCATGGGACCATGCATACAGTTGTCCTTACCCAATGACTCGCCAAGCTACAACAAGCGAAGGCGTTGAAGGACCAAGTGGATGCCGCATGACAGAAAGAGGTAGTACTTAAAGTGCACATCTAGCCATGGATTGATGAGGCCTTCTGCATCATTTCCGATATCAAAGGAAAGCTCGTGCAAATGAAGGTGATGCATGCCTTAAGACAGGGATATGCCCCTGACAGCGAGCATTCAACAGAAAGAGTAGAGCAGATCTAGTAGACGGCAGAGTAGTGCGTTGCGGACCTTCACGCAACACAGGCACAGTTGGAGGGGCTTCGTGCCAAGATCGCCGCACTAGCAGAGTGACTCAAGACGAGTCATGATGATTGTGTTGGGGACCTATTGGGCATAGGATCCCCTGTAGTAGGTTTTGGGACTTAAAGCTCGAGTTTTGGTCAATTGTATTGTAAGACTTCACGAAGTACGGGTGTGGAGCACAAAGGTCTAGGATGAGTCATAGGGTTGTCTGCCCTAAGAATTGTAAAATAATGTAAAGTTGTGTCGGCCTATCCATGGTCTACGAACCATGGGATTGTATAAATAGAGCAAGGCTCTAAGAGTAAAGTAAGTTTTTGGGAAGTTAAGTAAGAATGGGTCATTAATGTATGCAAAGTAACTCTGAGTCTGTAAGTCTGATTCTTGGGTCGTAGGAGTAGGAAGAGGCTCTGCAGCTAAGTGCGCAGAGGCCTAGTAGAGTTTGCAGCTAAGTGCGCAGATCCCTGCAAATGAGTGCGTAGGGCGAAGTTGGGATTGTAATTGAAGAAGAGCATTAATAAAGACAAGTTTGATTCAAACTACTGTGTATCTGTGTTTCTGTTTACCTTTACGTATTTACATTGTTTATGGTTGCGTGCACTTATCTGAATGTTGAAAGGTTAATAAGAATATTGAGCCCACACAACTAAGTCAAGTATTAATCTAATAAGCGCAGTAAGTATAAAGATCAGGGTAGGACTGTTACACAACAATTTGTCACCGTCCCTGTTACCCCTTCTCCTGCATCTTGGAGGACTCATTCCGGGACCTACAAGAAGTGACATGACCTGCAAACACTTGCATTACATTCCCTTGAATATGAACTTCATTTGCCCTGAAGACATCTCCTGCTAAAAACCCATAAAAATAGCCCTTTTTCCATTGGCGCGGTTCCACAGTGTAGCACTCGCGCCAATCGGGGAAATCCTCCAAAGAGGGCGCGCCAGTTGGTGCTCTGTCACAGAGTCGCACTCACGCCAACCATAATCAATGGTGTTTTATAACAAACAAACAGCGGAAGATTCATCCTAACAAATTCCTACACTACCTAGCCAAAGGAGGATTTGACATCAGAACTATGGTTGTATTCTTCTTTGTTTATCATTAATAAACGACTATTATTATGGTTCCACTCTTATTGTTCTTTGTAATGATGATGAGTTATATCCTTTCTGACTGATATATAGTTGCATTTGCTGAATTTTATGTTTGTGTTTGTGTCGTTCTTTGCATGTGCAGGTGTCCATTCATGGAAATCGTGGGGATCGTGATCGGTCGGAGCAAAGGAATGGGAGCCTCGCCTCTTCTACAAGCACTAGCGTTGGAATCCAGGTAGGCCCTCATCATCGTTCTCGAATTTGCAGTTAGGAACTTGCATGGTAGTGTTGTATGATTGTTGCTAGACCCAGTCTGGGCTAGTAGGGATCGCCTCTGTCCGCAGAGGGGATTTACCTCCTCAACAATTTGGCGACTCCACTGGGGAGTCAGCTTGTTGTTTGATTTGTAAACTTTAGAAAGAGCCTAAAGTACGACCAAATAGCCTTCAAAATGCTATTGCTCTGCATTAGCGAAGTAGATCAACACCACTTCAGTCAATCTCCAGTTTGGTTTACGAACTGAACAACTTGGAACTTGTCTTGTTTTTGGTTGTTTCTTGGTTTTTCCCTGCTTGGTTAGCCTTCTGGGTTGAGGTCTTTTGTTGTTTCCCACCTCTTGGTGTACCTGGTTATTATTGGCCTAGCTTTGGATTGCTTGTTTTTTATTTTTGCATAGAAAACTTGACTGGCGCGCTTTTATAGCGTTACAGTCGCGCCAATTGGCGCTAGTTGCTCATTGACAACCCGCGCCAATCCTCAAAAGGTGCTAGTTGCAGCCTGACAGTCGCGCCAAGCATAGGAACTTTTGAAGTTTGCTTGCTTTTGAGCCTCCTAAGCTTGTTTTTGTTCTGGGTACCTTTTTTCGACTACTTGAGTGTGTTGGAGTCTTGTTTGACTAGCTTTGATCTTTACCCTTTGGGTGTTTGCCATTTTCTATCGATTTCACGTTTCTAGCCCTAGGGCATCTAGTGGCTTTGTGTGTCGAGCCTTCCTTAGGTGTTTTTGGTCTTCTATTGGTCCAATCGACTCTCTGATTACTCCCTTGCACTCATTTGGTGGTTGTTAATCATTTTATTGCGTTATTTGAGTGACTTGCCTCTTTTTCACTTGAATTCCGCTTTGTTTCATTTTGGGCCTAGATTACACGGCTCATTCGTGTCTTTGGGACTTTTCTCACTTTTGAAGGATTGCTTTGTGATTTCGGGATCTGATTGTGCTTGTTTTGAGTGGAATTTGTTTGTTATCATTTCTCAAAGTTTGTTTAGTGCATCTTGCCATCAACATAAAAGAAAAAAATCTCTTTTGCTTTGCATTAGTTAATGTGAATTAGAACTTTTCATTGTTATTAGTGATTAGTGACTTTGAAGAAAAGTTTGTTAATTTACATTAGCTGGATTAGAGGTATTGTTCATTGTTTTGTGATCATTTCGTTTGTGTGAAAGCTCTCAAACTCTCTCATAGCTAGCATTCATCGAATGAAATGACATATTGTGGCATATAGTTTGCATTTAGGAAATTTTGAGACATTACATATGGTAAGGCCTGAAAACTGAAACATAATACAAGATCAACTTTAAAATGAACTGAATGAATCTAACAACGGATTGGAACATAACGCACACTGTTTAGAGGTCTAAGCTAGAGATGTGCTCCGGTGTCGTTAAACCTAGTCACTTTTGTTTCCACTCAAGGTTGGGTGGTTCCTCCTTCTGTGACTCAATAGTGGTCTAGTACGGACTTGTGCTCCCACGTACCATCGAGTATATGGGGAGACCCCACTAAGTTATCATCCTTTATCCATAGGAAGCCGTGTTTGCCGCCTTCGACCCGTAATACATCGAACACAACATTTGGGAAGATTGACTGCCATACGGAAAGTCCTTGGTTTTCATATGATTGCCAAGGTGTATATGCAGTTTTACAGATTGTCTGGTAAACCTTTGCCTAGTTCTCCAGAGTAGTCATTTTTTCT
>APFE030691640.1:0-17013 GCA_000404065.3 Pinus taeda | reverse complement strand
GCTATTCTTGTTTTCTTCCATATTCTTGTGTACTTGTTTATATATGCATTTATATGGTTAACACACATATGATCCTGTGTTATTTATGAATATAGATCTTTGTTTCTTTGATAGTAGTATGTTGTTATGATTCCACAGGTTCTTTTTGAAGCTGGGTAGACGAAGAAGAAGCCGCGAAGCTCTATCAAGAAGGAGAGGAAATCAAGTGCAAGACTCAGGTTGGTCTCCTTGGTTCTCCTCTTGTCTATTTTCATAAAAGGAAACAATAGTAGACTTTACTTGTTTGTTTCTAAGATAGCCACCCATCTTAGTGGGAATAGCAGCATCCGGGTGGACACTATTCCCGGTAACAGATATGCATCACACCCTCTGCACTAGGTATTCAGTATGGTCTAGTTTTGACCATTTCTGAGCAGTTTTTAGTGGAGAACTTCTTGGAGATCAGCTTACCTTGTTCCTTTAGGTATTGAAGCAACATTTTTAGGGACTTAGGAGCCCTTAGTTTATGGACATTTATCATTGGGGTGCAATGCCCAAAAATGTCTATAATAGTTGCCCCCTAAAGCATGAGGTCGTTAATCTTTTGATGTCGGGTGAAATGCTTTATCATGAGGATCCGAAGTTTTTTCGAGCTGGGAGGCAACCCCTGTAATAAGATACAATACAATACATTATCTTCATAATATTTTTCATTATCTATCTGAGGTGGGCATTCCTATGCTCAGCTTTATAAATTCATTTTCATGTACATAGGACAGACAATCGTCTGTGTAGCAGACTGATGATTTGGACTCATCATCCTTTGATTTGGATGATCATCTGTTCGGCAATGATGTACATTTGATGTCTTTATATTCCTGAATATATCGTAGCCCGGATGGATGAAACTAGATATGGGGTCTTCAAAACTCATTCAATCTTCACTCAAAGCACAAGTTGATCCATGTGAAAAATGTTCTGGAGTCGAACATGGAAAGACACCGCCTAATTACCAACCAATGATGTAAGTTGTTAACAGGCGTGAGAGGAATCACCAATAATGAAAATGACCCTCAAGGTACTACAGTACAATTCGCGCGGTGTGAAAAAGGACTTGGTGTTGAACACCACGCAAAATTTCTCGGTCGAAGGCCATTAATGTAAACCTGTCGCCGAAAGTGAGAAACTTGCTATTGAGGCGTGCAAACTTCAAAGTACTGAAAGGGTTGTTCCTAGGTCAACTTCTTGGATAATGAGCTGATGTCGACAAGAAGTGACCCGTCATAGGAGGGCCTTAATAAATCCCACATCTATGACATGGAATGAAGCAAATGATTTTGGAGGTGAAAATGATCTGATGATACAGGGTTCAGGGTGGCGGTCATGAAAAGAATGGAGCGTGAATGTATTACAGCGGATGAGACACAAGTGAATTCTCTGAATGACTTCTTTTGAACATATCAGCAACACTGACGATGTATTGGTAGCCTTAACCCCAAATATGGATGGTGTGATGGACCAATGGTGATATGACCAGTGAATGGAACAACCCAACCCGGCTCGGATGTGGAGAGAAAGTGTCATGTTCAAGAGCGACTTGCTACCAATAAAGTTTTTTCAAGTTTTCTTCCCAATTTTGCCCAGTCATTGTTGACCAGTACCTCTTTATTTTTTTCAAGCTTGAGGAGGATAACATATGCTTGTTCCATAATCCGCCCTTCGGGTGAACCTGTCGCTATATTTTAACGAGCCTAGTGACAATGAAACTTGTTCTCGTCCATTTGGAGGAGTTTGTCGCTACTTGGTTTTAACGAGTTTAACGACAAAGATAACTTGGTCCTTTTCAATTTTAGAGAGTCTGAAAGGGATGGAAAGGAAACTCCAAAGATTCTTTTTTGTCATATAATCCCTTAAGTCCGAAAAGCGTAAATAATATGAAAGGGATGAATGTTCGGTAATTTTAATGAGCTGAACAAGACAAGCACTCGATCTTTTTGTGTAATAATCCCTCAAGTACAAAAAGATTAAAATCTAGAGGAGAGAAAGCACTTCCAATGACTTTAACAAGCCAGAGAGGCTAATTGCTTGGAAATCTTTTCATATTTTACGAGTCAGTTGAAAAGAGCTTAAAGGAGACTCGTTTTTCAAGGACCGAGTGATGATTTCAGGTAGCAGCTGATTCCAGGTAAGGTTTGGAATTTTCCAATCACAGCAGTGTCACAAGGATGGCTAATAGAATCACTCTTGGCAGATGTTCCTCAAAAGGGTAAATAATCAAATGGAGGTGAATGATCGGCTAAAAAACAAAGTGGAGGTGATGATGAGAACACGACCAAGGCTCAAAAGCTTATGATAATGCACAATGGTTATTTACCAGAAAATTGGTTCATTTTTAATGAGCTTAAACTCTGGGGGAAACATTTGCTCATTGCTTATGTTTATTTTTTAACGAGCTTGAATTCCACGTTAAAACTGCTCATGCTAGTCATATAATAAGGATATCTCATCTAAGATGCCATTTTTTATGGAGCTTGCACCTTTTGAAGCTTTGCCCTGGATCCTTTCTTTATGCAAGCTAGGAAACGACCAACCTTACGAGTTTAAATCGTTAGAGGACCTACAAATTTAAAAAATAAATGGTCACTCTTCGCTTGCATGCCAAAAGGTTTGCATGCCCCCAGGTATAGCAAACAATTTGTAGGTTACAATATGAAAGCTCTCCATCCATGTCGCAGACAAAATGCTTCCTTGGCAATGTCTACTGAAATAGACAAAGGTGAGTGGCACAGTCACCTACACTCACATAACTTTGATGAGGGAATATTATTCCAGTCTAATCCCATTTTCCTAAATGGACGGGTGTGTCAGACAAGTCATATATCCTCCGTGGAAACCTACTCTATACCCAAGGTTTTCCTACCGAAACAGACCAGGGTGCATGCCCCCCGGGTTTCCGTCATATCCTCCTGAATCACTCGCGCTCATCAGGTGGATGGACTGGAGATCGATAAGACATTCCTTGTGTGAAAAGACCATTTATGGATGGAATTTGACTATTTGCTATGTGTGAACTGGGGAATGAAAGTTGGTCTACGAGCTTGACCACTCTACCTTCGTGCGGAAAATACATTACATTACTCTAAAGAGTGAGGAGACGATGGCTCCCATGCAATAAATATAGTCACGCCCAAGGAATAGATTATAATCCAGGGGTCCTTGGACTACCATCACATTCATGTGAACGATTTTCCTTCCCAAAGTAATGGGCACATTGGGAAGTATCCCTAATGGTCGACTGGTTCCTTTATCAAAGCCTGTTAGATTTCTCATTTCAGACGAAAACGATGGCGAACCAAGCGCTTTCCAAGTAGTTGAGGAAAGGATACTCACAGAAGCCCCTTCATATGTGATGGTACCAGCCATGACCATTCTGTAAGCTTGTACAATGATTCAGAATGGTACACTAGCTGGTAAATGGGGTATGCCTAGTAGATTCCAGTCGAAGGAAATGACTAGGTTGCTTGGAGGTGGGACCGAATAGACGGTCGGATATGACTCTGATGAACTTCCTTCTTGTGGTAAAGGAATGGGTAGGCTGCCCCCAAGTTCATCGGAGTCTATGTTTACAAAAATAATTTGAACGGTGTCATTCTCTTTCTCTTCAGTGACGGTATCATTCGAAGATGAACATTCTGAAGGCAAGACCGAGTCAACTGCCGCCTCGACCTTTTTACTTTCGTCTGGTATGGACTCAGAGGGTTCATTTTCAATGATAGACATTTTGGTCGACCACAATGGTGTGCCAACCGGATTTTCAACCTATTAACACCCAGTTTGTTCCCTTTGACTCCAAGGGAATACGGCCGAGGTAACCACTAACCAATCTTTGGATTACAGCTTCTAGCCCAACTGTAATCAGAGAGGGCTCTCTCTTTAAGGTTTGTCTCTGTTCTGTGGAGATTTTAGGCTAGTTATGAAGTAAGGGTTTTGGTTTATGTTTTGTTGAAAGGATGTCTTTCTATACCTAAAGTGGAAATCTGCAGATAATGTTAGTCCATTGGGTAATGGAGTCTGTGGCTACTGGTTTTTTGAAATTTTGAGTTGAGCAGCTGAAATTACAGGGCCATTTGAATACTTCAGAAAACAAACTTGAAATTATGATGGTGAAATGTAAATAACCAGTGAAAAGCAATTAAGAATTTTCCACTAAGCTGGGGTGCGGGAAAGAGATATATTCCTCAGGAGCAAACTTGAATTCCTGAAACAATAATCACTGTGAAAGATATAGTGTGAAAGGGCAGCAATTAAGAATTACACCTTTATTACTATAACTGAAGAAAACATTTATAATAGCTTAGATTGAGTTCAGGGTAATTTGTGATTAAATCCTGGAACTATTCTTTTTCCTTGCCACTAACTGTAAAGCATAGAAGCATGAAAGAGATATGAAAAGATAACAAAACACATAACGAAGAGTTTTAGGGAAAACTTATTGTGCCATGAAGTATGCAGGAATCCTATAACATTCAGTTAAACACCACAATGCATCAAACAACACAGAGCTTTGGAAATTCCATCGGCTCTTGTATTACTTCTCTGAGAATTTACAGCAAAAGAACTCTAGAAGAGAAATCAACAACCACCTGCAAACACATGCGAGGGGGAATATATACAAATGTTTCATACAAAATATCTCAAGCATTGAGTCATTTGAGAAATAAATATCTTCACCAACTCGTACAGGAAATAGCAGATAAGAAGTCATTGCAGCTTTCAATACAACATGAATGCTCTTTAATTCTATCAGAAGACTTTTTGACCTTTGTAGGTCATTGAGTAGGTTGAACGCTTTGTTTATAAATGATGAATGACGTGTCTTTGCAGCTCTGCCCTCCTGTAGCTTTTCGGCCCTGTCACCTATGACTGTCGGTGCTGCTGTGGTGGCCAAATAGTTTCGCTGAGTTGGCTCAGCCTCTTTTTCTCCATACATGCTGATATATCAAAATTTTCCTGTGCATGACAACTTACATATTTCAATGGAAAAAACTTGATTACAGGCTCTGGTTTGACAGTATTAATTGTATTCAATCCATCCAGACTTCCGTGTGGCAATGATGTCTTAAAATTGCCTCTAAGTCTCATCCGCCTCTGTATATTATATAAATAGGAGGACATCAAACAAATTGATTGATTTCTTCATGATAAAAAATAAGTTCTCTACCCTGTTGTAGAGATTCTGCCCTGATGCTGGCCCTGATTCTTCTGAAGTGCTGGGCTTTCTGGTATTCTGATTTGCAGCAAAGGTGTGGACCCTTTGGCATAATTTTCATGGGAAAGTAGTCTTCTCCGCAGCTCATAAGTTAGGAAGACCTCTGTTCTGTAATGCTACAAAATTTGCCATGAATTTATTAATCTCTGTCGCATATCCTGGCTTCTTCTCTCTAATGTCTGTACCAGGGTTCTTAGTGTCAGGACCCTTTTGACTATCGAAATTGTCTCAGTCCTGTTGGTAATTCCCATTGTGGCCAGCTGAGAACTTGTTCTGTGATTAAGCACATTGATCATTCTGTTGGCAGCCTCAGGCATATTGCCTAGAGATGCCCTTACTCTTTGGATTTCCCTATGTGCTTTTCCAATGAGCTCCATCTGCTCATGAATAGTCTCAATATATTGCCACTGGTCAGTGATGGATTGCCCAATATTGGCCCATAGGACTGTCTTGAGCTCAGCTGTTACTTTATCAAGTGTGAGCTCTTTCTCTAGCTCATTTATCTTCCTTTTGAGAGCCTTTATCTCTCTTTCTTTCTCAGCTACATTCTGCTTGGATTTATCATATCTTTCATTGAGCTTAGCCAAAGTCTCTTTGGCTTGATTCAGCTCTGTCATTTGGGCCTCCAAGACCTGAATTGCATTCTTGAGTTTCTGCATATCAAGACTTTGAGCCTACTCTGTTGTTGGTGCTGAGGTAGATGGTGTTGTTTGCTCTGTCTGCTGAATGGGAGGGGCAGTGGTTTGAGGAGCTTCTTCCATATTGATTATTTCTGGAGGGGGCTGTGAAGTTTGGCCTGCCTCTTTCTATTGCAATGCTGCCTGCAGTGCAGCCTCTGATTCTCCCAACTTTCTTGTGTTAGGATCAGTTGTTTATATAGTGACACCAGCATAGTTGTTGCATCCTTGTCATGTCTCAGCTGGGCAACTTCTTCAGTTTGGGGATGAAGAGTTGCTGGGATCTTAATCATCTTCCTTAATGATGCCATATCTGCATCCCTTAGTTTCAACAGTTCCTGCACAGCTTTGACATCCTTGGGATCATGCCCAAGCTCTATTATGATGTCCTCCAAAGCTTTGATTCTATTGTCCTTTTCTTGAGAGGATGCTCTCTCCAACTCAAGTTGGGCAGTTGTATTATTTAGGCTATTTTCTAGCCTGTAATTCACCAATGTTTTGTCTGCCAAGGAAGCATATACCATCTCACCCTTTTCTTATGTAATTCTATCTGATCCATTGGGTGGATGTCCTTGGCAAGGACCTCAAGGTTGGTCCTGATGTAGTCTGCAGCTGACTGTGGCTGCATCACGACTGGCATGAAGTGGCTCATAATCATCTTGCCCTCCTAGACATCATAGGCAGACATAAGTCTTTGCTGGTTGGTGGGAGCCATTTTCAATAGATGATTATATAATTGTATCCTTATGGGCTCATTCCTCTTCTTTATGTCAATGAACTGCTGCTTGATGCTCAGTTCACCTCCTCTTTGTTGGCTTGAGGAGCTAACTTCTCCTCCTGCTGTCCTCTCTTGTTCTTGCTGGAAGGAACTTGGAGAGGCCTCCATGCTAGGTGGGCCCATGCCCAAAGATTGCCCTATTGGCATTTCTTCCTCTGAAAGAGGATTCATTCTATGCCTCTTTTCCCCTTGAGTTGTTGATGTTGTGAGGGGAGTCTCTCTATCCCTTTTCCTGCTTATGTCCTCCTTTTGTGGGGTTTGAAGGACTGAAGCTTCAGCTCTTGTTTCTTGCCTAGGAGGCACAATTTGTGGTGGTTGCTTCTCAGTGACAATTGGGGCCTCTGCTGTGTGCTCTTCTTGCACTGGCTGTTCCTTTTCTTGCTGCTATACCTGTTGTTGTTGCTGTACTTCCTGCTGTTGTACCTCTTCCTTAAGTGGCTGCTCTAGCTCCATTTCTTTCTCCTTGCCTTTTCTAGAGGTTTGATCTATAGCTTTGACTGCCTTCTGATGTGCTGTGGAGGATGAGGCAGTTGCTCCCACTTGAGTGCTTGTAAGAGAAAATACCTATGCAGAAAGCTCTAAGTCAGCGATCTTTAGGAGATTTCTTCGTTCTCTTTCATTTAATTCTTCTTGTGTGACAGGTTCCTCTAAGGTGCCTCTCTTCCATTTTATTTGATTTGCATATTTTTCTATGTGAGGCAACCTCACATGGTCATAACTGGACAACCTATACTTGACCCTTCTTAAGGTTATGAAGTGATTGGGGTCATAAGGTTTCCAGAGGAAGCTGGTATTTAAGCCAAGGCCTTCTAGCATTCTGTCTGCCTCTTGCCAGCCTTCCTCCCTTTTGTTATAAATAAAGTGGCCCAATTGGTTTCTTACCTTCAGCTGTGCTTTCTTGCCTTTGCCTGAAAAATTCTTCACATCATCATTCCCAAACTGCCTGAAGTATTCAAGGGCAAACAACCTCATAGGAACATATTTGGGCAGTCTATATGGGGGTAACTCACAGCCGTATATTCTAATAACGGTGTGATTTTGGTAAAAATACCAAGCCCCAATGTTGTATGCCTTGGACAACTGAAGGACACTCTGGATCTCATCGTTTAGTCTTGGAGGAGGTGAGCTCAGGAGCAGAGACATGGCTGGGTGGATAAAAAGGTCTATAAACTCACAGTAAGTGTATGGAGAACTGGATATGCAGTGAATAGCAGAGGTCCAATACACTACTGACCTTGGATTTCCTTGTGCATCCACTCTTTTCATAGCAAAAGAAAATTTTTCATGTTGATAGTATAAAATCAAGTGGTAGATGTAGGAGGAGTATCTGAACACCCTTTCCCTTGATAGGTTCATCAATTGCTCATGCATTTTGTCTGATATATAGGTGGCATAGTCATAGCGGATTGGAGTTTTGCCAGGGGAAACATGAGCATCATTACCAGTACAGTTTCATCAACATACTCAATTGAGTTATAACCCAGAATGGGACTGATCATATCTGCAAGGTCCCTGCCCAATGGGTTAAGGTAAACATGAGAAATGGGAGGGTACTGCATAGTATCAGATTTAATATATAGTTGGTTCAGCTTGGTGATCTGAGCATCTGTCATCTTAGCTCCTTGCTTTATCATATCAATCAAAGATAAAGGAACCAATTTCTTCTCAGTTTTGAATTGCAGCATCTCTCTGATGGCCTCAGGGGTAATATAGAAAACCACTGAGCCTGAAGGGTCAAGCACACTCTCTGAGTGCATCATAACCATCAGCCCAAGGTGAATTAGGTCAGAAATTGATTGACCTGGGAAGCTTGAAGATTGGAGGAAGGAATCCCAAATGCCCAATACATCTGTTCCAGTCTCATGTTTGGCCTTTAATTCATTTAACAGGTGGATGTGGAACTTGCTTTTCATTAGAAATTCCTCTGAGATTTGATAATCCAAATCTGCTAATGCCTGCCACTCCAATTCTCTCTGAGGGGCATTTAAAGGGGCAACATTGAGGGCCACAGGTGCTACTGGTGTATCCATGGTTACTTAAAAACTCTGCTGATAAGCAAATTAGTGTTACTGTGCAGAGTAACAGAAAAGATCGCTTCTTGGAAAGAGAAGTGATTTATTGAGAAACAGAGGATAAAGGGTAAATTGCAGCAATTGAAATACTGCACAAAGCATTAAGAAAAAGGCAAATACTTGTCCTTGACAGACTCTTTCACGGTAATTAGGTGTATTTCGGGTTCCCTGTTCACAATTGCGCGAATAGAATGCAGGTTTTATGAAAGCTTTGGTAAACAAGGCTTAGCTGGTGAATTTCGACCTTATAACTTCAAATGTGAACTAGGCACAGGGGATTTGCTGGTCAATTATCTGTTTTTTCTGTGCTTTAAGTTAATTTAGGCTATTTGCAGACAAAACCAGGCACAAAGAGGATTCGCAGGGATAAATAACTGGTTCACTGACAGTCCCGGTCACAAATGTAGGTGGGTTGGCGCGCCGATGGTCTCCAGGTCGAATTCAGCAGGTTGTCGTGAGTTTGGACGTAAAACGCATGCAAAAGACACAACAGTCGTTTTTGCAAAAAGTGCAAAAAACGCGGAATTTTGGCCAAAAGATGGATTTTTTGGAACATTGGCGCCTTTTTCGGATGACGTCAGCATGACGTCATCGGGTGGGGTCAAGGTCGGATGACGTCAGCATGACGTCATCAGGTGACGTGGCGGCTTATGAGTGGTCCACGGGGATGGTGAGGTGGCGGACAGGTGGAGTAATGGCAAGCGGGGGCGCCGACGCGGCGATGAAGTAGCGGTGTTGCTGGCAATGATGTTGGCAGGCAGATTGGCGGAAACCGGAAACCGTAGGCGGTATGATATCTCACCGCCTTTCATACGGAAGTGGAGTTGTCAGAGGGGGCTCCGATACGCTGTGGGGGTGACGCATGGCCGAGGCCTGACATCACCCTTTGACAAATATCGGAAGCTAACTTACGGACGTCGGGGCCGGTCTGATATGCATGTGGACCGTTAGATGAAAGGCGCCTGATCGGACGGTCGACGGGTCGATGACTTGTCCGGACGATACAGCGTCAGGCGGGCAATAAAATATGCATTTTTTATGAAATTCGTGCCTTGTGGGACTTTGGAAAATTGGCAAATTTGCATGGTTTTTTCAATGTTTTCTTTGTAAAGTCACGCATAGCTCCAGGACTTTGGATAAGTCGGGAAAGTGGGTTTTTTTTATGTATTTTTTCCTTTTGAGCGGGTTAGGGGTGAAAATGGGTTTTTTACTAGGTTTTTTAAGCAAATGAAGGGTTGAATGGGTAAATGAATTCTGAAGGAGGAAAAGAGGTAAGGCTTGGGTTCTTAAACTGACTAGATGTCAATTTGATTCCCTAATAGTGAACATATGTCTATAATGCCAAGGGGGGGGGATATTTATAGAATGCTTGGGGTTTATACACCATGGTGTTATAATAGTAGGGAAAGGGTGACATAGGGAATTTAGATAATAGAAGTTAGGGGTTAATATGGAGGGAAAAGGTGAATGAGGAGTGATATCACTAAGTTTATTTGAAAACCACTTAGCTTAGGGAGTAGATCAAAATGAAAAGAATTTTGCACAAGAAATGTGGCTCTTAAAGGAAACCAGAACCAACATAAAACCTTGAATTCTTTCACAAACACAACTGGTGTAGGGATGTTAGTAATGAGTGTAAAACAAGAAAGGAAGTTAGACATGCTCCATTGTGTTGTTTTCCTTATATTGACCAGCAAGATTCAGTTTGGAAGGAATACCACTTCTGCAACCCCATCTACCTACCCATCTACTTGCCTAACATTTTTTGTTTCTTCTTGGAGGGTGCACTTGGACTTGCAGACCCTTGTGTGCCTTTTCTTTTCCATTGGCTTTTTCTTTTGATTGCCTATCTATAACTACCCTTATTGCTTCCAAGGCTCCAGATTAAGCAGTTGGGGACCTTAGTTTCTTTGCCTAACTATTGGTCTGCCAAGATTAAACAGTTTGGACAGACTTCTTTCTCTAGTCTACAACATAAAATTGAAACATGGCATGATCCAGATTAGACTGTTGGACCATCCATCAAAATTTAGTAAACATGAAGGCATGCACACACCTTGCCTTGCCTTGGAAATATGTGATATTTGTATCAGCAAAGCAGAGCATATTTGGTATTTGAATTTTCCAATCATGAAATATGAAACCTATTGGTATAGGTATCCAACACCAGGTATAATCAAATAAATATCCACCCACAGGACTAGTCAGAGACTGCATTCATTTGTTTGTGGGGCACATTTGCATATTGCAAGATACCCTTTGGTTTAAAGAATGCAGGGGCAACTTTTCAGAGAGCAATGAACTATGCTTTCCATGACATAAAAAACATCCTTCAATCATATCTCGACGATCTTCCATCTCATTCGCAAAAGTAGATTGATCATCCATGGAATTTGAGAGCCATATTTCTACGTTGTTGACACTACAAGATACGACTCAATCCACACAAATGCGTGTTTTGTGTCAGTTCTGGTCGTTTACTTGGCTTCGTGGTCTCAAAAGATGGGATTCGTCTCGACCCATGCAAGGTTCAGGCAATCATCAATTTGCCTCCACCTTCAAACTTGCTTCAGATTCAGAAAATCTAGGGGAAAGAAAACTTCCTTAGGAGGTTCATTCCAAATTACGTTGAACTAGCTAAAGGTTATACTTGTCTATTGAAGAAAGAAGTACCCTTCGTTTGGGATCAGGTCACGCAAGCTTCCTTTGATGCTTTAAAGAAATCTCTAATACAACCCTCATTAATGTATGCTCCTGACTATCAAAAAGACTTTAACCTGTATCTGGCTGCAGCACATATGACCATAGCAATGGTTTTAGTTCAAGAAGACAATGGAATTGAACATCCTATATATTATTTAAGCCAAAACTTAAATGATACGGAAATGAAATACTCCTACGTTGAAAAGCTCGCCCTTGCAGCTGTTCAAGCAATACATAGATTTTGACACTACGCCCTCTTAAGAGAAACATCAATTTTATCAGATTGCAACCCCATGACTTATATATTGTCGCAACAGTTGCTGGGGGGAAAATATTCAAAATGGATAATAATTCTACAAGAGTTTGATCTGGAATTCAAAAAATCCAAATCAAAGAAAGCCCTGGTATTCGCGGAGTTACTATGTGATCTCCCATCATCGTCTAATGATGCAACATCCGAAGAAGCAATCATGGATGAAAATTTGTTTATGATATCTTCAAGTGATTTGTGGTACGGAGATATAATCATCTATTTCCAGACACAAACATATAGGTCTAATACCTCACGCTCCAAACAATGACATATTCGATACCAAGTGAAAGACTACATGATCGTCGGTGATACTCTTTACCGTCGTGGTATCTATACAGTTCTGCGGAGGTGCCTCACCCATGAGGAGGCCGAAAAAGTCCTGAATGATTGTCATTCAGGCGCATGCGGGGGGCATCAATCTGGTTATGCCACGACGCAAAAAATTTTGCGAGCAGGATACTTCTGGCCAACAATGTTCAAAGATTGCATAACCGCAGTTAGAAGTTGCCATGCTTTCCAAAATTTCGATAGCAAAACCAGAAGACCACCCGCACCACTGCAACCAGTAGTAGTTGTTGGGCCATTCGCCAAATGGGGCATAGATTTCATGACATGTAACCCCACCTCGGCCAGGGGGCATGGGTATATCATAGTCATAGTAGACTATTTTACCAAATGGGTCAAGGCGATGCCTACATTAAACAACAGTGGCAAAACGACTGCCCTTTACTTTTTTAATCACGTAGTCTCCAGATTCGACATTCCACAAGCCATAGTTATAGATCATGGATCACATTTTCGCAATCACAGGATGGTTGATTTGGCTGCCAAATTAGGACTGTCCCACGACAGCTCTACTCCGTATTATCCGCAAGCTAACAGACAGGTTGAGGCGATCAACAAGGTCCTAAAGCGCATGCTGCAAAGGATGATCGGAGTCCACAAACGGGATTGGCACCTAATCCTGTACTTGGCCTTGTGGGCATACCGGACATCGGTAAGAAATTCAACTGGGTTCACACCTTTTCAACTTGTGTACGGTCTGGAAGAAATCTTACCTGTTCAATGTGAAATCTCGTCCCTCAAACTCGCAGTCGACCTTCTCCCCGGAACCTTAGAAGAAGAGGCTCGTTTCTTGGAACTAATTCAATTGGATGAAACCTGTCATAATGAAACTTTGGCTAACGAAGCTCATAATAAATGAGTCAAAGCACAGTTCGACAAGAATGTCAATCCTTGCATCTTCTCAGAAGATGACCTGGTCTTACTTTACGACTAGGAATCCGATAAGTTGGGAGCAGGGAAATTCAAATCATTATGGATGGGTCCCTATATTGTTAAGCGAGTATTAGCAAAATGAGCCTATGAGTTGATGGAATATGATGGGATTCCATTGGCGCAACCTTGAAACGGGTTGTACCTCAAACGTTACTATGCTTAATTCCGCGTAGTAATCCTCATGCTTTTGTTACATTTTTGTTTTCGCCAAGAGCATTTATTTTGGTTAGGTAATCCTCTTTTTTCATTCATTGCAGATGTCGAACCTACTGGAATCATTCATTGGATATGCCGACAAAGCAAGTCGTAGTTCGCGGAACTTGTCTTCTACGGCATGGGCCATTTTCAATCCCAGCGACGAGTTAGTGAGTTTTAGAGGAGCGTGTATTGGTCGGTCGACGAACAATATTGCTGAGTATAGTGCATTGATAGAACTCCTCTCTGATGCCATCACACATGGAATATGCAGACTTGTCGTCAGGTTAGACTCACAACTCATCATTCTACAACTCACCGCCATCTATTCTGTACAGAATCCAGCTATCTATCGCATGTTCCTAAAAGTCAGAATTTTGGAAAGACAGTTTGATTTCATCCAATATCAACATATTTCCAGAAGTTTAAACACATTAACAGACTCATTGGCAAATTATGTGTTAGATAAACATTTGCGACATTTATAAAAAGAAGCATCACATCAATATATGTAGCAGGATCATGTAACTTAACTAAAATAAAGCTCCGAAAATCAAAAACATATTCATAACTGTTTATAGTTTATACATAATGTTCTGTAACCAAGACAAAATCAGTCAAATGACCCAAAACTCAAAATTCTAGGGGGCACCCTAGTCTAATGATGCTAGTGATAACAAGTCACCGCCTGTGCAATCATGCGTAAAAGCCTAGTCCATTGACTCAGCACTCCAGTAGTATGTCGCTGCAACTGCAGAGGCAGCTCGTCGGTCCTCACATCCTAGATACCAAGGGTGAGACCCTCGATCTGGTCCTGTAGTGCTAAAAGAGTCTCGTCCACATCAAGGTCGCGAAGGATGGCCCTCCCCACAACCTCTCCTGCTGGAGCGGCTGCTGGGTCTCTGCAGCGTACTGCCGGTCGAACTAGTCCAACATCTGCATGAGCACATGAGTTTTAATTAGTCTTGATAAAAAAACATAAGAACATTATAAAGAACAATGAACAGAGATATGGTCAGAAGGATTACCCATGGCAGCCCACTGCTCGCCAGCCGACAACACCAAATCCGGGTCACCCCGGAAATCCATACCAGCGTATGGGAACCTGGCATAAACCATCTCTTGATGATCAAACAACTTGAAGAAAGTATCAGAAAAAGAAATCTGGGGCTGGCCAGCATACCGAGACATGAGGTCAAACCATCTCTGCATCCGTGGTTCAGTCGGTGGAGGTAGGCCAAGTGAAATGTACTGCAGCTGCATCAGTGGGGTTCTCTCCAAAGCGAAAGCGATCAAAATAGAACCACAACCGAAGTTCTTGGATCTTCCGCTTTTCACCTTGGTTAGTTGTTCTTTCATCACAGAGAGTACTGCATCACACCAGTTGAACACCTTCGGTTCAACGCATTCCAAAGCATACTGCATATAAGACCTGTTAGCTATGTGAAGAGCAGAACTACCAGCCAGTCTAGCAAAAGTGAATAGAATGGTCCACAAGGTTCGGTCAGTGACATCTCGGATATTGATATTTCCGTCCGTACTCGGCTGAGATCCCTCTCTGCAGTGCCGATGAATGTACTCCCTCACAGACTCACCCCCACGGGCGGAGCCTGATAATGAGAGAGGGGCACCATGCCTCGATAAACCGGTCAGAAAATAGATGTCCACGGCAGTCAAGGGGATCGATTTGCCCCTAATTTGGAACACCTAGTTGATAGGATCCCAGGCATTGAGGAAATATTGCAACAAACTAATTTGTTGCCTCATGCTAGAGATACGGAAAAACTTCAACAAGCCACAGTTACGCAATGCAGCTACTATCCCGGGATCATGTAAAGCAACAACGTCCTCTTCTTCATGCTCGCGTTCTTGCCATGTAACAACCATTTTTCTCCGATGAATCTCTGAAAAACAAACAAGAGAAGAGTCCGGATCTTCATTTGGTAAAAACAAGCAAAAATCTATGAGAAAATTGTGCAAAAAGTTTCCTCCTTTTGGCCATCGCACCCCAGTAAGTGTATTGGGAGCAATGCATACTGACTAGTCAGTGAGAAGACCAGTATGCATCGCACCTTTCAATTAAGGAAGGGTGCATGGTGCCAGGGCGAGTTCTTCAAGCCCCAGAGGCTCAGCAGAATAAGGAAACAGGCTCTGAATTCAAAAAGAAAGGAATGCAATTGAAGAGCACAAGTTTAGCTCCTACCTGGTCCAAGCGGCATTAGGAATCGTCCACATAATCTCCCAGAATCAGTTGGTGAAAATCGGGGGGGGGGAAAGCACCTCCAGAGCTCCAACAAACCAAATTCAAATGAAATGGTAAAATGAGAGGTAAAAGTCACTTTTAATTTACCATGCACATAATTCAAGTAAAATATTAGTGTTCTTAACTCATTTATCAAGCATATGTTTTCATTTCTAATTGGTTTGAGGAAGCAAATGAACAGGTAGTACAATCTTTGAAAGAACAAAATGCTAAATGGTGAATCCAAGACTCAATGAACATTATCACGAGCAGGTTTAGGGCATAGTTCAAGCTCGTTAAAAGGTAAACATAAGTCATGAGCAAATGTTTCCCCCAACGTTTAAGCTCATTAAAAAATGAACCGGTAAATAACCATTGTGAATGTCTTATCGCCAGCTTTTGAGCCTTGGTTGTGTTCTCATCATCACCTCCACTTTGTTTTTAGCCGATCATTCACCCCCACATGATTTTTTACCCCTTCGAAGAACATCTGCGAAGAGTGATTCTATTATCCATCCTTGTGACACTGTCGTGATTGGAAAATTCCAAACCTTACCTAGAATTAGCTACTACCCAAAACCATCACTCGTTCCTCGAAAACAAGTCTCCTTTAAGCTCTTTTCAACTGACTCGTAAAATATGAAAATATTGCCGAGCGATTGGCCTCCCCGGCTCGTTAAAGTCATCGGAAGTGCTATCCCTCCTCTAGATTTTAATCTTTTTGGACCTGAGGGATTATTACACAAAAAGATCGAGCGCTTGTCTTGTTCGGCTTGTTAAAACTATTGAAAATTCATCCCTTTTGTATTATTTTACACTTTTTCGGACTTAAGGGATTACGTGATGAAAAAGAATCATTGGAGTCTCCTTTCCATTCTTTTTAGACTCTCTAAAATTGAAAGGGACCGAGTTATCTATGTCATGAAACTCGTTAAAATCGAATAGTGACAAACTCGTCCAAATGGACGAGAACGAGTTTCACTGTCTCTAGGCTCGTTAAAATATAGCGACAGGTTCGCCCGAAGGGCGGATTATAGAACAAACATATGTTATCCTCCTTAAACTTGACAAATATAAAGAGGTACTAGTCAGTAATGACTGGGGAAAATTGGGAAGAAAACTTCAAAAAGCTTTATTGGTAGCAAGTCGCTCTTGAACATGACAATTTCCTTCCGCATCCATGCCAGGTTGGGTTGTTCCGTTCACTGGTCATCACCATTGGTCCATCACACCATCCATTCTTGGGGTTAACGCTACCAATCCATCGTCAGTGTCACCGATATGTTCAAGAGAATTCATTCAGAAAATTCGCCTGTGTCTCACCCATTGCAATACATTCATGCTCCATTCCTTCATGACAGCCACCCTGAACCCTGTATCGTCAGATTGTTTTCACCTCCACAATCATTTGCTTCGTTCTGTGTCGTTGATGTGGGATTCATTAAGGCCCTCCTGCGATGGGTCACTTCTTGTCGACATCAGCTCATTATCCAAGAAGTTGACTTAG
>APFE030691633.1:0-17979 GCA_000404065.3 Pinus taeda | reverse complement strand
AACAACTAAGTGGGAAGAATCTGGGTCAATCTACCTATGAGAAGGAAATGATGGCCATCTTACATGCAGTAGAGACCTGGTGACCTTACTTACTGGGGCGACATTTCCAAATTTTGCAGGTTAAAATCATAACATTTGAAGTGATGGTGTGGATAGATAAGGTGATTTTTTTTTTTGTAATTTTGGAGCGCTAAGTGTTTTGTAAGTTTGCAGAGATAAGTGAATATTTTTACTTCCAGAAGGTTGAGTCAACAGTTGTTTAGTTCTTGAAGACAAGTTATTTCAAGAGTGGATTCTCATTACTTGAGAAGTCTCAATGATGATGTTGTAAAGATAAAATGTTGATGTACTCAATGCTTAATAAATACATATCTTTTTGGTGGTGATTGTGTCCTAGATCCACCCGAAATTGAATAAAGGGATCTTAGGTACACCTTGTGTAGTGATTTATTGTGCATGTTTTTGTGTCTAGTTTTGACACTACATATATCTTATCTAAAACACAAGGAGTCTAAAGCAAGTGAATGAAATAAGCACATTAATCAAAGCACCTGAAATTAAGAAGTTGCAAAGAGCATTCAATCAAGCAAAAACAATCACATGCATTTGCACAACTACAACACATAATCAAAGTTGGCAACATCAACATTCAATATCAACAAGAAATTCAACATCATTCACTCAAGGCAAATCGAGTTAATGAAGCTGAAAACTCAAGAATTCCAAGGAAAAGTCTACATCAACATTCAATGACAATTATTCATTGTATAACTTGCAAATATTTTTTTTTGTAAGTCAACTTGTAATCAAAGTCAAATTGAGTTGAATTGTAAGGGTGCATTCTCGGTTGAACCAGACACCCAAGATTTATAATTGATAGGGAATCAGTTAAACCAAGTGATTCCATTGTTTTTTTAACTAAGTCATTCAAACCATTGTAAGAGTTTCTCTTGGGTGCATTTTCGATAGTATTCGACACCTTTATTTTAATCAATCAAGAGTGTGAGTTCAAGCAAGTGAAAAGTTAACAACATTAAGCGAGCCTGAAACTGAGCGAGTTCAAATTTAATGAAAGAAAATATTCATACAACAATCAAGCCTGTTCATATCTACAATAAGCGAGCGTGAGTTCCAGCAAGTTCGCATGGCGAAAAGCATTCATTTGTTACATATTATTAACAATTTGATCCTCTCAACTGTTGAAGACATGGTGCAAATCAGCAAAGAAACTCTTGTTGATATTTCATGAATCTACAACATGCACATGAAAAAATTGAGTTCCTTCAACTAGAGTCACAACTACAAAGAGATGAGCTGCAACAAAAGAGTGTTGCTTCCAAGTCATTCAACCATACAAATGAAGATAAATATGTTGATTCCAAATCACTCATCCAAACAACTTCAAGTGTAGAATTTTTTCATGATCAAATTGAACTTTCTTCTTCCAAACGAATTATCAAGCTGAGAGAAGAACTCTAAAGTAACAAAAATCAACAAGGATTAGGATATGACAAAGATGAAAACAACTTACATATCCCCAATTATTCAAAGTTGATCAAGTTCATTAGTGCAAGATTGGTTGATCAAATAACATCAACAAGCCATGAGAAAGTTGAATACAAACCCACATGCAAACATTGTCAAAGAAAAGGTCACATGGAAGATCATTGTTTTGATCTCCATCCTTGTCACCATTAGAGAAATGCTACAAACAAGACCAACCTGCCAGATTAAAGATCAATTTGCATGGATTGACCCTTGGGAATGGTCATCAACAGTAAAACAATTGTATAAGTTTTACAACAGAATTCAATCTCACCTATTTTAGCTAACAGTCAAATGAAGATGGTACTCTCATGCACCTGAAAGTGGGAGTACAACAATGAAACTCTCCTACACCCGAAGGGGGCGAGTTTAGAATTCAGAAATCAAATGTATATGATTGTCTCTCCTTTCAGCTAAGAAAGGGGGGAATTAAGGGTGGTTGTCAGACTGAAAGTCTCGACAACATCATCAAAAGAAGCCAGTGGGCATCATCAACAAATCAGCCAGTGGGCATTGTCAAATCAGCAGTGGGCATTCATCAAAATCAAAGTAGTCAGTGGGCGGTCAACATCAAAGTAGTTAGTTGGCGTTCTCAATATTTTGTCAGTGGACAAAGGATGTTGATTGCAAGCAAATGACAGATGGATAATTTTGCAGCTTGGCATGTGATGCAATCATCAAGCAAAATTCAGAGATGAATTAGACTTGCAGATGATTCATGTTCTCTTTAGATTGGAGCTTTTTCACCATCCAACTTTGGCAGTTTTTCAGGCAGCGTTTTTGAGGATCAACAGTTTCAACATGAGAACTTAGAAGATGGTTCCTGGTTCTTATTTTGGACTTATCATCGACGGGAGGAATGTTAGCCTCACTCTCATGTGATAACAATTACAAGTCCAAAAAAATTAAATTAATTAAAATCAAGAAAGTTGGATTTAATCCTACCTTTCTAGATTGAGTTTGTTCCTCATGGTTAGGAGCCAGTTTAGGCTTAGTTGGTTGAGAGATTCTCTCCAACTAGTTAGGCTTCTAGACTAGTGTTTGGTTGAGATATTTTCTCAACCATAATTTCCAAGACAGAAGTACTATATAGAGATAAAATTCCTCATGTATTTATATGTGTATCATAAACATTATTTATACATTGCATTATGAGTGTGTGAGGAATATAATATAGTAAGGCTAAGGCCTTTTCTGCCATTTCTATGTCTCTAGTATCTTTTTATGTGTTTAATATTCTACATGAAGATTCCATACAGGAGGATGATAATTTTATACAAAATCATCCAAAACCACTCAAGCATTGAGGACAACACTTTTTTGAAGGAGAGGGTCATGTTAGGTCCCTATAATACTAGTGTATTCCCCCATTATTATTGTCATTGTAGCCCTTATTGTTATTGGTGCGCCCATGTTGCCCCCATATTGTTATTATTGTGCCCTATAGAAACCCACTATTGTTACTATTATGTCGTTACATTATTATTATTATGTCGGCTTTGATTATATTGTGACCCCTTAGACTCCTATATATAGAAAGGAGTTTTTTTCATTTGAATCATCCAAGAATTGTTCATTTTTGTAATGTAAAGGAGGTTTCCCCCTCGAAGAGGCTAATTTTGAAGTCATTTATCTATCTTTTCTATATTTTTGTGAGTTGGTTTCATAACAAGAAAAGTGTTTGATATAATGTCTGAGAGAGAATTTCACCAAGGATATTTAAACTATGAAAATTGTTTGACTTAATTCCCTAGTAATTGACATTTCCAAGGATCAGAAGCTCCAATCCACAAATCTTGGAAACCTAATGGCATCTGGATAAAAATGGTAGAGGGGAATTGGATCTTAAAAAATTCCAATCTTTGTCAAGTCCTTTTTTGGAAAATCCATTTGCATATAGTCAGTGAATTGGATGCAGTAAAATAGCTTGCAAACGACATATAAAAGATGGTAGGGACCCCCATGAGAGAATTGAGGTTCTTACAAGAGGGGAGACAATTGGTGCTGGCTAAAAGCCTTAGAGATTATGGCATAAAGAAGGAATCTTCTATTCTGTTGGTTGAAAGTCTAAAAGGAGGTTCCGGGAGTGATGGGAGTTCCACAATTTCAATCTTAACTCACACAAAGAGCTCTTGGGTTAGGCCTTGTGCAGTGGAGAAATCACGAGACACTCCCATGCTAGAATTGAATGAACTCATAAGCAAGAAAAGGACAAAGGATTTTAAAATTTGGGCGATTATATGTCATTTCAATGGTTTTGAACTTCATCTTCTGCTCTGCAGGACTTGGTTCATCAGAACTAGTCCCAAAATATTGATTTGTTGTTATGCTCGAAATGTTTCTTTGTAGTTTTCTTTAAAGATCCTAAAGATAGGAAGAGGGTTTTAGACTAGGTCCCTGGTTTTAGGGTAGAGCAAATCTTTCAATCCATCCATGGTTTCCAAAGTTTAATACGCTTACTATGAAGCCCTTTCCTATACCCGTTTCGGTTGGGCTCCCAAACTTTCCCCTTTAATGGATCTATCCAGAAATATTAGAGGGCATTAGAGATTCTATAGGTAGTTTTATCAAGGTGGATAGTGAACGATTTTCAAAGGGACTCATAAGCTTCATCCGCATGTGTGGAAGTGAACCTAAATGAAGGTTTTCTAGACAAAATTGTCCTCAAGTGGGGAGACAAGGAGTATTCCCAACCGTTGGACTATGAAAACATTGTGTTCAAGTGTAGAACATGCCAACAACATGGACACCTTCAGCATGCATGTACCTTTCGAAATGGGACTATGAAATCATAATAGATGAAGATAAACAACTATGGCTGGATAGATCCAAAGACAACAATAGGTGTCAAGAATTCTATAGATCAAAAGTAGAATAGCTCACGGCAGTAGAAGACAACAATGAACAATACAATATCTCGAGATATAGTGCAACCACCGATGGTACTGCCATAGTCCTCGGTAGGAGAAAATATTTTACCGAAGGAGAAGGAGAGATCTCCAACTTCAAAAACATTTGTAGATTTCTAACAAAAGTGGAATCATGAATTAGACCAATTTGATGGTAAGAAATATATGTCAATCCCAACTAGTCCAGTGTCCATGACAATTTATCAAGAAAATGAGCATTCGGCTTTAGTCTTAATTTTGATATATGTTTTGCAGGATGGACTGATTTTTGCACAAGAAAGGGGAAAAAAGAAAAACGCATGGTTCACCCCAGTCTTTGAATCTAGAGATGTAGTAGGAATCCTTTGATGTAATTTGTTTATCTGATAGTGATGTAATCTTTATTTTGGATAATAAATGCAAAATTCAACAATTAGAAAAAAAACAAAGAAACAAACATATCAAATGCTCTTATCTGTAGATTTAACAATTTACAAACAAAAAAAGTAGCAATTTACCAACAACAACAAAAACCCAGTAGCATCAACATTGGGATCAGACACTCTTATCTGTAAAACTGGTAAACAAAATAAGGCACCAAAATCACCTCTCTTTGAAAGGTGGGAAAGGAATTAAGTGAGAATGACAAACTTTTTTATCGCCTAAACATTGGAATGACATTGCTTTTATAAAAAAAATGGAAAAATATGTGAACCAATAAGTCTCATTGTTGTGGAGACAAGCAATGTTGATATATGCAATGTTGTTGTTAAAAGTGTTGCAGGGTGATAGTTGGGATACAAGCTTTTATCTATATGTTTACTCTTGTGGAAGCCAACAATATTGATATGTGCAATATTGTTGTTAAAAGTGTTGCAGAGTTGCATAATAAGGATGCATGGTTGGGATACAAACTTTTGTTTATCTCCAATGGGTGTTTTCAGGTATGTGATCTGTTGGTTTTTAATAGAGGTATTTTGATGGTTGTGATGGTTTTGTAATATTGTTTATTCAGAGGCTCATTTCAGTGAATCGGTAATGGGTTCTGCTAGTTTTCTAGATATAGGAATAGCCTACATAGGAAATGCAATAGTGTTTATTACAAGCTTATTTAGACAGAGGCTTAATGATCTGGAGATGAGTGCAAGATATTTCATGGCTACCATAACAGGTCCTAAACTCAATGACATAAATGCGTTTGGAATCACAACATTTAAGACATGGGAATATAGAAAAGATTATTATGGATGATATTAACCCATACACCCAATTCATCTATAAATCAGTTCACGAAGTATATGTCCACTACTCATCATGTGGAATTTATCTTTCTATAGTGTTTTTCTTTCATATATTCATAAGTTCAAACAATGAGATGTGAATTCATGGACCTCTATCGATGCAATATATTTTGTACAGTGGTAGAGTTCACAAAACTTCTTGCCCTTCATATGCCTAGAACCATAAAACCACTACCTAATTGCTAGTGCCTATCGCCATGTCTATAATTCCAAAAAAAAGGCTTCCATGGATACAACGAGGAGTTGGACTTACTGCATGGAGATGAAGATGAGGGTTTCCTTGATGACCCGATGATGTGGAATTTCATGTTGTTGTAGTCTATGGAACACTTAATTAAATTCTTTGTAGTTTCGTGCAAGGATAACGTACTTGCATCTACACTCCAATGCTTCTTTGTGATGACTAGACAAGGGTTCTCATAAGATCTTTGAAGTGTAAAGATAAAAAATTAGAGGAATCATAGTCATGGTATCCAATTTCCTAGAAAAATACATGGATCGTAGTGGAGGAACATTTTTCTGGGAAACAAAAGAATATAACAATATCTCGTTGATAGTTCCCAGATTGAAAGAAGTTATAGTTAATTGGATACATACTGGTTGGTTCAAACTGGATGGCTTCTCTAGTTGTCTTGTGGCCAGAAGGGAAAATCGAGACTATGTTGTGGATAGTAAAGGAAGTGGGATCGTTGCCAATGCATTTCTAACAAGAGTTATGGTAAAAAATATAGATGTTTGCCAAGTATTGGAATTTAGAGGTGATCTTCTAGGCATCAGAACCTTATTGCTTATGGTTTGTTTTGTGAATTCGATTTTCTCTATTATTTGGGCCTTGCTTCTTATATTCAAAGGAGGTGCAACCAAATGGTGTGATCATCCCATGTCACTCTCTAAACCTAGAGTTGTTGTGATGATGATGGTCATTCTTATTTCGTTGGGCATGGATTGCTTGGATTTGATTTTTGGTGAGGCTTGGTGATTAATTTAGATTGAGAGGTACATAGATATACAATATTATGGAGGGTATTATTTGGGTGGAGTGGGGAATAGGTAGTTATCTTCTTGGTGATTATTCAACAAAATACCATAATTTTAGACAAAATTATGGTAGTCAGGGGGGAGCTTTGTTTTATAATTTAAGACAATCAAAATGGAAACTAATTAAACTATATATTAATGATTATCTCAATCAATGATCTACAATGTATACATATTGATACATATAGGAAACAGTTGAATCGGTTTTTAGGTCTTCTTGGACTCCAATCTTTAACCCCGAGGATTAGCTGTTTAACATCCCCCCCTTAATTCGAAGGGATTTACCAAAGTCCAAGAATGAGAGCTCAAAATGAAAAAATGCATCTCATCCAAAATATGAATGTATATCAAGAAATGGCTTTTAAGGATGACCACAAACCAATATGGGATAACTCAAGGTCTCAACCAACACCAACTTTGGAACCTTCGTAGCAGTTCTCAAAACAACCAAAAATGTGGTTTTAAAGTGACCACAAACTCTGGAACTGTCACAATAGTGCCTCGAACAATTCCAAATATGGAAGTTCTCGTTCACAAACAACTCAATTAACTTAAATTTGACTTGGGATCACTTGACATTTTTAGCTCGAACCTATAGTAGACCATCAATAATTCTCCTCTTGTCGGATATAGAGTGAGAAGTATTCTTCATCATTGCAAGGCTAGTCATCGCTCTCGAACATATCCTTCAGTATGACCTATAAATCTTCTTGGTTGTTTTCATCCAATCCCAAGAAGCAATCAATCCGAAATTTAGCTTCTGTCTTGCAGTAATTTTCTTTTTAGAACATATATTTGTATGGTGATTACGCTTTCCACAATTCTCACATGGGTGAAGATCAAAAAATTGATCTTTCAAATGTCCAAATCTATTACATTGTTGGCATCTATCAACTTGTTCTAGAACAACGCCATCCAGAAATCCATCACTTTAGAATTGTAGAGATTTAGCAAAATCTAGAAGGTGAAAAGGTACATCCAGGGCATTATATCCCAAACCAGATCTATGTTTATTATGAGTAAAATCTTCCCACGGTCTTATACATGTTTTGGTAACGACAAGATTCACATCTGTATGCAAATGACTTTCCCATACACTTGCCTAAACATGACTTTCTGCTACACCCAAATTTTCTCTTGAAATCACTCCATTACTCTGATCATTTTATGACTGATCATCAGGCTTAAACAAACTATTGTTCTAAATGATAACAGGTTCAAAATTCTTCTTTTGTAACTAATATAGTTCATCTCGTTGAAACTAGGACTCTAGCTCCAAGAATTCAACTTCTCTTTTAGCCTTTTTCAAACATGTTTGGATGACAAAGAATGTGTCCTTGTTGCCTTGGACACAGTTATGAATAGTAGACGACATTAAATTGTTCAACAAATGTAACAAATCATCAATTTTGACCATTTTATCCAACAATCAACTTTGAAAAAATGGGTCTCAACTACCATTGAAAATGCACCCAATACAAATGAATTTACAGTGATTTAACTACGTGTCAGGTTAAACTGAAAATTCACTCATTTACAACAAAATTTCAATAAAAAATTTATCATATTGCTGCAAACAGAATGTCGTCTTCTTGTGAGTGCTTCCATAAAAATATCTTCCAAAATTGTTTTCACAAAGATTTGAACTTGTGACTTTGTGGTCTTTAACATAGCAAATGAGCTCTTATATCCAGAATACATTTTCTTTCCTTGATTTTATACTCAATTTTTTTTATAATTTAAACTTCAATTGACATACACATGAACTCGCATAGTCATATACCAAGCAGCCAAAATATTCTTCAAACAAATTATTTTCAAATTTTCAAATATCTGTTTTAAATAAAAATTGGCTTAGTGATTTGTTGGTGTGCTCCAAAAATAATCCAATATATAACTAGGTTCAAATCTCATTGTTTCACTTTTTATTTTTCTCTTCAACTTTTAAATCTTAATCAACACAAACTTATCCCGAAATATTTCCACCACTTTTTACTCCAAGTTAATTAATTTCAAAATTAGCCACTTTTACTTTTACTTTCTCATTTCACATTTTTTTAATCATTTTTTCTTAAATGTAATAAAAGAAATGAGAAATAAGTTCTTTAATCTTCATTTTGATACACTTTCCATTAACTTGATACTCACCACCTTTTTCTCCTATTAACTTTCACATTTATCTGTTTCTTTCTGACCTTTTTGGTTCTTCTTCTTTCTCTGTTCACTTTCACCTTTCTGGCTTTGCCTACTTCCACACAAAGATCTAGGGTATTTTTTGGTCTCATATTCTGGTAAATGTCTCCATATTCATTTAATTTTTACAAATCTGTAAAAAAAAAATTGTAATTTTTTTTTTTACTTTCACTTTCATGAACCTTGAAGCATTCTCTACTTTCCAGTAATATGTGGACTAAATTCAAATGCCAAATATAGAAAAAAATATTCCACTAAAAAAAATTAATAATTCACTTCCAAAAAAATGCTTCATAGCTTTGCTAATATTCAATGTTATTTATTCACTGTCGATTGTGCCAACAATAAGAGTTACTAGTGTGTAATAACTTTTACCTTGGTTTCTTTTAACTTGGTTTACAAAACTTCAAAAACCTTTATCTGATTTTGACAACAAATTTGAGACCCTGATTTCAAACTGAACAATGAGACAACAATGCAATCCACCAAGAAAGGAGGAGCGCTCAAGAATGTCACAAAACTAGTGGCTCAATTCAATCAATAGGCAGATAAACTACCCGCTTTGACACCATTGTAAGATACATAAATTGGAAACACAATAAACTATATATAGATGTTTATCTCAATCCAGGATGTATAATGTGTACATTTTAATACATTTAGGAAACAACTGAATCAATTTCTGGATCTTCTTGCACTCCAATCTTTAAACCCGAGGATTAGTTTTCTAACATATACTCATTCTTTCTTGCTCAATTTTATCCTGGCTAGAGTTCGGGCTAAGTGGTGGTAGAGGAAAGTTATGGCCAATTAAATATTTGACATGTTTCGAATGATTAAATATAATATAAATCCATTTTTGTTTATAAATTCTTTCGATGGTGATTGAATGAAATGATTTTCTTTCAACGGACTGTAAATGGTTGTGTGGAGGTTTTCTTGCACTTTGCATACTTTCATTAACCACACTTTGGTTTGTGTTTTGAACTTCATCCTTTCCACTAATGAACACTTTTCCTCTCTTTCAATATATTGACTCCACTAAGCAAAATAAATCCATCCAATATTTACAGTAGTTGTAACAAATACTTTCCTTTTCTTCCAATATACCCACTCCATTAAAAGAGGTGACTCTGTTGAATCTTCACCTTACCTGTAACAAATAGTTTTACTTCTTCCATTATTTCACATGATATGTAACAAATATTAAAGGAGTTGGCTCTGAATTTCCCATCACCTATAATTTTATTATTACCCCTCACGACACAGTAATCTGGCATTGAATGTCAAATATTTTACTTTAATTTACTTAAAATTAATGATTAATTGTAAGAACATTATTGTTGAAGTTTGTTAAGACTACAACTATTAAAGTGGAAATAAGACCTTAGCCAGTTGACTAAATAGTGAATAGTAAAGCTCAGGTTCTTCTTCCCTGCTCAATACTATTCTCACTAGAGTTTGGGCTAAGTGGAAGTATAGGAAAGCTGTGGCCAAGTAAATATTTTAAAGGATTAAACATAATGTAAATTTATGTTTGTTTAAAAATTACTTATTCTTTTCTTAATAAAACTAGTCGGTGGTTAGATGTTGAAGGAACAAATTTAATATGTCACAATATTATTGAGCAGCGGTCTTATTTCTGTGTGTGCTAAACATTCTTTAGAGGGTTGATGAAATACTCGATGAAACTCATAAACAAAAAAACTAGAATGTTGGCTAGATATGTGTGTTTCTCTCAAAAGGGGACATTCTACTGGTATCATAATAGTGTATTCTACCAGCCTTAGGGGTTTATCAATGGAAGGAATATTCCAAGTTTCCTTTGATATCAGTTCAACAATATGTTTATGAGTTGCTTGGAAAATATGTTAAAGGAGGAAACTTTTAATGTAGGAATCAAGCTTGGTTATTTGCCTCCATCAAAGGATACCCTTCTTAGCTCGTTGGGTGAGGTGGCATAGTGTTTACATAAAGTGGGTTAGACACCTTACCACTAATCCAAGCAATTATGGTTCTAGCAATGACCTACTTGGGTGAGCACAAGTTACTAAGGCATGATGATAATGAGGTAAGACTTGTTGTTGCACACTATTTAAGTGAAATTCTAAGGGTTACACCGCCTAACATTACATATAAACAAGATATCATAAGGGAGGTATTCCAATTAATCATTGAAAGCCTTCATGGATTAGATGGAAACAAAATCCCATCCTTCAATAAAAGGGTTAAGGTCTTAGAATTGATGGCAAAGGTGATATTATGTGTTATCATGCTTGATTTAGATTTTGATGATCTTATTCTACATATGTTTTATTATTTCCTCGATGTTCTCAATGAGAATCATAGAAAACCCATTTATGATTACATGACAACCATTATGGTTGCAATTACTAATGAAATGTTGTTTTTTTACAATTGTATCTTTCTTATCAGTTTTTCTATAATAAAAAAATAGGTCACTTCAATAGTTTCTTACAACTTGGTAGATAGTGTTCTCAATTAATGTGAAGGGAAGCTAAAGCCTCACTTGTTTGATGAGGAGATGGTCAAAGAAGAAGAAAGGGTTGACAATATTTGTGTGGGCGCACAATATTTGTCATGTATAGATGCCATCACACATGAAGATGGCAGTAGTTTGAAGTCTGCTATCATTGATTGGAGTATGACTTCACCAGTTTCACTTGTAGGGCTCACAAATCATGGTCACCAAGAAGAGATTAACAATCCTATAGAAGGCTTTTTATCAATAAAGGAGAGAACCATGATGCTTAAGAACACAATATTACAACAAGAGAGTGAGCTTAAATAATTATGAGTCAAGTGTGCTAGGGACACTGCAAATCTTTCCAATGGTGAGGAACAATTGGAGTTTCTAATGGGACAACAACAAAAACCTACTCTTAAGTTGTGGAGTTGCCCTTGTTAGAAACACATATACAAGACTTGCAACACCATAAGTCCACATGAAAAATTTTCATATGATGGTTGTTCAACCTACATAGAGATGTTTTAATGACATATAAGAGTGGGATGGATGGGTGATATGAGGACAAAAGAGCCCAATCTTGTAGGTTGCATCAACGCGATTGTGAGAATGTTGGGATACAAGATTAGGAGGCAGATATTTGAAGTATTAGTATGCCAATTATAATCAGAAGTAGTGTAATGTTAACATGGTGGAATTATTTATTTTGTTTGTACTTATACACAAGGTCTTTTTCAGGGGTTGTTGATGACTAATGATCATGGAAGACACATTGCAGGGGATGATATGGACTCTAAAAATAGTATTTTTGTTGTTTATACCTCCTATTTTAGAATTCCATTTTAGTTGGGTTGGATAGATATTATGAGTTGGAATCCTATTGAGTGGGTAATTTTCGAAAGACATTTCTAGCTAGGGGTATAACATAGTAGGAGCACTTGGATACTTGGTATGATAAATTGCCAATTTGAAAATGGAATCCAGGTGGATCATTTCATCATGCGACAAAGATTGAAAGAGTAGTGGAGCACAATGTAGAGTTTATGGAGGAAGAAGAAGGCATTGTGGCAAAGACTCTTTCTAGGGGGAGTACGACTATGGATTTGATAGAAGTTATACTAAAGGGAACTAATTTCAATTATTGAGTGGTTGACTGGTTGAACAAGCTTGTCCATTCTTTTACTATTCCATTGGTGTATAGGACAACATGATTAACAGGGTTATTTTTGCAAGGAATAATTCATAACCATGCATTGCCAATGTACATCATCAGTGATTAGGATAACAAGACTCTCAGTGTCCTCAACATGGATGACATTGATATAACACAATTACGGGAATTGTATGGCGGTGATGCTCCGCCAGTGGTGGATTTGGCATCGGGGTAGCTAGTGATTATTCCAACAGTGATACCTTCATTGGCTCATGGGTATCTACACCCTTTAGGGTCACTAGGGACTTTTATGAGGGATGGTTCACACTACAATGGATTAATTTGTGTTGGGGATGTCTGATTCCAAATCTATTAATGGGATCTAGGTGGAGTAACCCATGGGAGGAAGACTTCCACACCCTAAACATACTTCCCCTAGTTTATTGCATCATATATGCTACCACTCTTAAGGCATATGAGTATCCCAAGGTTTCGGATCTAGGGATCCTCATGATGGATATATTGCTTCACACAGAGTTGATATGTGTTACTAGGATTGATAATATCCAATTGATGTAGTAACATTCGATTAGAGCCTTGTTCAAATTCATTTAGGATCCAAGAATTGGATTAGGCATGTAGGTTATGGATTGCATACAATAGTGATACTCTAGGTTCATTTGGGAACCGAGAATATAGGTTTGAATTGCTTGGGATAAGGAATCTTGGGAAAAGATGTTACAAGTCATTTTGTCACATTAGGCAAATGGTAATCAAAAATGGATTTGTCACCATCCATCCAAGTGTCATGAACCACTCCGTTGCAAATCAACAACTCATATACCTTGGATAAAATGGAATTTATGGATTTCATGTTACAAAACCCTATTTTTAAGCATCCGCGCATTTTTTCTTAAAAAAATCTGCACATGTGCAATTTATTCCCCTATAAAATGTGCATATTTACGCAATGTATTCCATTATAAATTGCACATGTAAAACAATAAAAAGTAAAAATAAAAAATGAGATCTATAAGAATTATTGGGAGAATCATTCCCAACACAAAGCCTTGAACTCATGTTTATTCGAGCCTAACCTCATTTTTGATGGAACTAATTCCCATTCTTGAAGGAGACCTCATCCCTCTTTTAGTGGATCTCATCCTTGGACTAAGGATCTCAAACTACTTCCTTTTGGCCTATTAATCAAGTTTAAGGTGGGGGAATTGAGGGAGGCCGCTGAGAGTAAGTTTATGTTGGGGTAATCAGGTTGAATAGCTTATCATTCTTCGATAGGATTGAGATCAATGGGAGGAGCTTCACAACATCAAGGCATAGGTTCTATAGCCCCTTTATGTTTATGAAGTTAATACAAACAAGCATTTCTTCTCACTGCATTGTTTAATGGATTAATTGATGAATTTCATGGATGGTTTATGTTATTACTATTCTCCCATTGGAATGATGTTATTTATATTTTTCCATTGGAACAATGTTTGTTACTAGTCTCCCAAATCACTACTTTGAATTATTGAATCATTTATGTTGCATATGCCTTTGATCCTTTATTGTTTCCACGTGCGCAAGTCTATATTCAAGCATGGAGGAGTTGTACTTAAGCACAAAGCAGGATCTTCATCAAGCATGTCGTAATAAGGTATGAAGTTCCTTTTCCCACCTTGTTAGCTTATGATTCAAGAAATTATAGGTTCTAGGAAGGAATTAGCTTGATTGTTTGTTTGTCACTAGTTTCCTTTTAGGATCTAGGGAGATCACTATTGTCAACAAGAAAGATTTATCCGCCTAAAAATTGGCAACTTCATTGGGGAACGTCCTCTTCTCTTCCATATCCTTGCTTTTTATTCTCGAACCTTTTTTGATAGCTTTATCTGAGTCTTGATAAGTAAGTGATATTTCAGACTTTGTGATTTGTTTGGATACTTTATTATTTTTTCTTTAAGGTTCTCGGCCTTTTTGGTTTCTATTAAAAAATAGAGTGCATATCTACACAAATTACCTTTACCAATAGTGCGCATGCACACTGTACTATAATTTCTACCTATGCATACTTTGAGAATTTTTTGAAAAAATAGCTTTTCCTCTCATTAAAATATGATTTTTTTTAAGGCTTCATTACATTTGTCTATGAATCCGGTTAGTCTCTATGTGTTTGATCGAGTGTTGTGACAGAGTTTTCTTGATATTTTTCCATTTTAAAGAATTGAAAGGTAGGGTTTCTCAAGAATTAGTGTTTTAATGAGATATGCCTCTTGTGTTCCATCGAAAACCAAAGTCATTTTTATTCTAGTACTAAAGTTTAATCAGAATTACACTTTAAGCGTTGATTTCATAACATTCATTCAAGCATTTTCATTTTAAGGATTTATTTGGGTGTTTTGAATTTGAATTCCTTTGGTCATTGCTCAAAGATTTGTCTCAGTTTCTTAACAATTTTTGCATGTGTTTGCTTTCATTTTTGAAAAAAATAAATCCCCCTTGGTCGTCGGGGGGGGATGAATTGTATCTAAGTGTCATTCACATTTGAGTATTTTTATTTTTCATATTTTAAAATTTCACCCGATTTCCTTTACTTACACTTGATTGGTTCTCTAGTTGTATTAGTGAAAGGAAATAGTCTTGTTGTTCTTTTGCTAATTTAGAATAACCTTGCATTTTTTTTGAAGAGTTCTCTTCGTAGATGACATTTGCAAGGTTAGAGTTCTCATTTCATGAACAAAATTTTTGCATAGATTACATTTGCATAGTGTTGACAGAAATTGTGCACATATTACATTTGCATAGTTTTCAAGCAAATTGTGCATAACTTACATTGCATGGTTTGCAACTTAGAGCTTTGAATTGCAGTAGAACTGGTACATTTTGGAGTTAATATTTTAAAGAAGAACATCTTTAATTAGTCTAGCTACAATTCATCAAAATGAAGAGATTAAAAATTTCACATTTGATGCATTAGAGTTTTGAGTCAAGTCATAATACCATCAGTTTTATGTCCATTTATCGTTTGAATAAATAACAACTTAATAACACAATGTTAATAAAATTCATCTATTATTTTACATCTTTCAGGGCTCTTTCCACTTACAGTAGCTTAAGTGTAGGTCTTTGGAATAGGGAAGGGATTAAACTTTCCAAAGCTATAGATAAATGATAAAAACTTGAGTTAGGGAGAGAATTCCAATTATTTCAGTTTTGCTTTAGGAAGCTCTTCTTATACATGAGTTAAGCATGAGATCATGTCATATCTGGTGAAGTGATCGTACCCACTTCATGGGATATGATAGAGCAATTTTCACGTATTAAAATGGTTCCTAAAGGTACTTTGGGTCACTTGAAAGTAAACCTCCCATTAACCATGTTGGGGAGCTTTTAAGGGGGTTGAACCTTGTTCCTCTACCCTTGTGTGTATGTTCAATCTATAACTCTCCCCCATGTCAAATTTATGTAGTTGGTAAAATTAGTGACCATAATCCTAGGGCTCTACCTAAGGTGATGACAGAGGGAAGGTCCTGTTGTACCTGGAAGAGACGTTGACTAGACTCGCTTGGATATTTTAGATGGTACTCTTTGCTCAAGATGGCATAAGCGAAGTTACTTGCACCAGATTGTTTGATTAAGCAGGTTGTCAAGGAAACTGGTTCCAAATACTCATATCTAATAATCTTTTCACTTTGATCTCTCCAACGTTGGATTTGTTGACACCTAATCCTCACGATTGGGTAAATTTATGTAAATAGTTAAATTAGGAATGTGAACAGTCATCAGGAGATGAAATGAGCAGTCACACCCTTTGTATATAACAATAGCATACCTAATGAAATAAATTGAATCAGTTTTACTGCCTGGCCTGACATGGTATCAGAGCCCGCTCTCAAAATAAGTTGTAACTCCCTTCATTTTTGCTACTGTGGGTTGTACGTTGGTCTGAGCATTGTCCTCTGTCGTTCTGACCTGAGCACTGTCCTCAATGCCTCTGTCCTATGAAGGATTAATTTGGTGAATGATTACTTGGTGCATCTGCATTTCTTTTTAAGAACGCCTCTGTCCAAAGCAGAAGGCAAACAAACATTGTTAAATAGACATACCACCGGTAACATTTTTGAAACGTGATAAGCCCAGCAGCGGAAGCGTGATGAGCGGAAGCGGTATCATAACTGTTTTAATTACTGCCTGAAATACATTTGTTGCTTTGAATATTTCAAAAAATTTGAATGCCTGTTTCAAATAAATGTTGACTGACATGAATGATATCGAATGACATGGTATCGAATGGTAGTGAAAGCGTTGAAGGAAACTTGAAACCTCAGCGTGCTATCTCATCACCTTTCATGCAATGTACATTTTGACAAACCAGAAAGGCATCGAGGACCGCCTTTTCTTCTCCTTTGCCTTCTGCTCATGCCGCTAATCGAACTAGGGACCTTCACCGCCTAGTGTATTTACTGTTTTAGCTACTTCACGCTGAAGGAAACTTCACGTTGTCTCATATTTTTTAAATGTTGTCCCATATTTTTTAAACCTTGTCCAGCACTTTAGTAACACTGCCATATTTTTTTAGCACTGCCATATGTTTTAACGCTACCATATTTTTAAGAAGTCTTGTTGCGTGGCCCCAAGAGCCATTGTGAGGCTGTCAGGCACTTTGGAAGAGCACCAGGTGTTCCGCATAGCCACACTAAACCATATGTTCGATCATAGGGTAAGAGAAACAGTTGTGGCTTCAAGGTCTAGAGAATTAAAGGGATTTATGGTGAATTTTTTGTCTTTTCAGTGAGGTTTGAAATTGTGATGCCATTGCTGCTCCAACTTTGTATAGCTTGTGGTTGATGCCATTGCTACTCCAACTTTGTAGAGCTCATAGTGAATGATTGATTATTGACTGTGATATGAATTAAACAACCAAAATCGTTTCCCACAGAAATTTTTGAGTACATTTTTACTGTATATTGGCAGAAGTATTCTTTTCTATCAGCAAAAGTTTTTTTTACAGAATGCATTCAATCATCTCCATGGTAGGGATAGTTCTCACTGGCAAGAAGAACTATCATGAATGGTCCCGGATGATAAAACACACCCTCATCTTCAATGAGTTGTGGAAAGGAGTGTGTGTTGGAGAAGGAGACAATGACCCAGTACAGCCTACCTCAGACAAAGAGCTCGTCATTTGGGAAAACAAGAACAGCAAAGCTTATGCATTAATCGTAGCATCTGTAAATGAAGAGGTGAGTTGCCATATTTCGTCATATTCAACTGCCTTTGAAGCCCTACAAAAGTTGAAAGAACTCTATGACTCACATTCTGCACTTGAAGTTGTCCAACTCATGATTAAACTCTTCACTCTTGAACTCCAAAATA
>APFE030691626.1:48072-104680 GCA_000404065.3 Pinus taeda | reverse complement strand
TTTGGATATCTAAACATGCTTGTTGAATTGAGAATTTTTCAAAAGGTAAAGGTTGGTTTCCTTCTTGTTGGGCACACTGATGACCATATTGATTAGACGTTCAGTCATTTTTCAGTCACATTGAAGAGGAAGGAATTTGGGAGCTTGCCATCACTAATTGAATGTATTAAGAAATCACACACACTAGAGCCTACTTTTGATGTGTTGGAAGAAACTGTTGACATGCGAAAGTTTATTCTGGGATCATCTGGTGAGGGGAAATGCATTGAACAACTTAATGACATTAGTAGCTTCCAACATCAATTTCATATCAAAAAAATTGATGGGAAAACACTAATATGGGGCAAGAAGTATTCAACTACTACAGAATGGGCACTGTCATCAGGTTTGCAATTTTTGAAGTTCATTCCAGATCATCCAATATTTGAATAAAAAATATTGTTATTACAATTAGTTGGTGAAGTTCAGAATGCACATAGACAAAATAGAGATATAAATTATTCTGATTACCTGGAAGAAATTAAAAAATGTATTAGATATACATATGAGTACTTTGACTTTGCTGATTCAGTTTGGTGGGAGTCATTTTTCAATAATCAAAGTGATATCATTTCAAAAACAACAAATGAAGATATACCTTTGAAAAATCCATTTATTTGGCCACAAAAAGTGTTGAATGAACATAAGGAAGTAAACATTGTTGAACAACAATAATCTCAAGGTATTATTAATTCTTCACAAGCAGTGGAAAGAGAGATGTATATTGGTTCCAGAAGATCTCATGCACAACGTGAAGCCAGGGAAGACCTTTATAGGGGTTCAATACAGGATATTAAGGAGGGTTGCATGATTACAGTGCTAGGAGATGGAGATCCCAATGGTTATCCATTTTGGGTTGCTAAAGTTATAAAGGTCTTTACAGAAAATGATGATGTTACGAGTGTTGAAGTACATTGGTATGCCACAAATACACACCCATTCAATGGTGTGTATAAGCCATAAATGGTAGTTGAAAAAAAAATGGCGGAAAAAGAAAAATAAAGGGTACAAATATAAATCGCTGCCGCACATACATATTAAAATTGGAGGATGTTGACATACTTTTTTATGACTTCAATTTAACAAAGAGAGGAACTCTTTGCTTCAAGACGATAGAGATTTTGAAAAAGTTGTTACCAGAAGGAACAATGTTGACAAGGGAGTCTGCTGAAACCAGTCGTAGATCTAGGAGAATTTTGAAACATGAAATGTTGGGCATGCATGTGGACTCAGATGGGGCACTAGTTGATGAAAGAGAAGAATATGGAACATCTTCGTCAACATCCAGTCACTCATCTGAAGATGTGAATTCTGATTGTGTGCAAGAAAATATGAGTGATTTTGAATAATTGTTTAACACAGTTTGTATAACTGATGTATGCATTGTATCTTCAAATAGAATTAATGTTTTCCATATGGCATTAAATGAGAAGTTATGAGGCATTTTTATGTTGTTGGATTATATGTCTTAATTATGATAAATTTTATTGTTTAAAATATCTACAATGCAATATTAAATTAGAGATATAATGTATGTTTTATTCAATATACAAATAATGACTTTTGAATTCATTTAGTGATGTAATTTTTTCATAATGTCATGGTTTTTTAATCTTATAGTTGAAAAAATTTCAATTTCTTTTGTATCTAGCATGTTATGGTTGAAAACATGTTAAATTTATACTTAGGAAAGAAAAATTATATTCTACCAAAAACATTAATGTGATTTTTTCCTCATAAACAACTTTGTTTGACACATAAAAATTTGGTTTATTAACATTTTAAAAAAAAATTGAAATTGACCCTAAAAAAAAAAATCAATGTTCCAGGTGTCATCACTTTCATTTTGAAGCTATATTTTGCACGAAAATTTCATAGTAAATTTCGTAGTCACTGCCATTTTTAAAACATGTTCAAAATTGACGCCTAAAAAATAAAAACATCGTTCCAGTATACACACTTTTCATTTTTAGCACTGTTTTTGATGTTTTTTTGGGGTTTTTTGGCCAGAGTTCCCGTTTTGAGTTTATAGTTCTCGTTTCAAAGTTTACATTGTTCATAATTTATGTGATTAAAAATGATGAAATAAAGAGGTTAATAATTAAATAATTCCATGTTAAGCCTTACTCAGGACACCCAGGGTATCAAAATACCATCATAGTCATCAAAAGTTACTATTACTGGTCGAATCTGAATAAAGACGTGGTAGATTTTTTAGAAAGATGCGTGGAATGCCAACAGGTAAAGGATGAATTCAAACACCTCGCAAGATTTTTGCAGCATATCCCTATTCCAGAAGGGAAGTGGGAGGAAGTCTCTATGGATTTAAACATAAGATTTCCAAAAATAGATAAAAAGAAGATGCAATCATGGTGGTGGTGGATAAACTCAGTAAGATAACTCATTTTGTAGCATTCAAATCAACCAATTCCACTAGTGATATAGCACAAATATTCATAAATGAGATTGTTAGATTGCATGGCATCGCCAAGTATCTGTGGAGTAATCATGACTCTGACATAAGACATCAAATTCGAAAAGGAAAGTATCAGGAGCCTCACTATCCATGCCTTGAAAATTGGGCAGGGTAAAGGGTGGAATGATTTTTATTTGGGTCATGCTGTCAGTACTAAATAGGAAACTCAAATGTAATGGGGTCCTTTTGCTTTGGTCCTTCCACCTCCTCAACCATATCAAGAAACTTAGGTCCCCATTACATTGAATATCTATTTGTGTCTGCTGAATTTTCAGGCTCCTCGATGGAGTTTTTTAATGGCCCTTGATTTAGAACAATTTTGGAAATAGGAGATCCTATTGTCATATGGGTTGTAGATTTAATCTTAGAGGGGTATTTTGGAATGTTAGACACTAATTTTTATGGTGGATCTTTAGGATGGGTCACTTGTCCTCCTAGTTTTCCTTTTCATATTGTTACAAGCGGCCAATCTTGCACCATGTCCCTAAGTATTCTTGACTCCTCTAGTCATGCATTCTAGTATGAGATGGTGCACAAAAACTTGTACGAAGGTTATCAAAAGGGTAGTCAACAATTCCCTAAGGTTTTCTTTGATCCGTTATACATCCTAAAGAAAAATCAATATAAGATACATGTCCTCATTCTTTGAGTGCCTCCCTAGCAATGACTCCAAAAGTGATGGCGTTCTTTTGTGTTTCTCCTAAAATGAAGGCGGGGTCAGATGGACACAATACTTAGTTTATAAACCCATAATTTGTTTGAACTTAATAGGAACGTAGTGTATTATACCCAGAAAAATGATTTTTTCTTGACCAATAACCATTATTGTATGATCTAATGTACTTCACACAATGCGAGTAAATAATAGTTTAAGATCATAGTCTACACTATAACATAATTTTGTAGAAAAAATAATCAATAATATTCTTAATATTTGACCTAGTTGATGATACTTAATATGTTATAGCCTTCGAAAATCACATTCATAACTCAACATATCACTTTGTATACTGAGTACTAGCTAAGAACAAGTTGATCCTATAATGCTAATTACATAGAAACTAGTTCTACAACATGTCAATTATTTGAAAACTAAAATTAAAACATATATGAAAATTAAAAAAATATAAAGGATGACTAAGAAATTGAAACCAAAGGCTAACTTATTGAAACTAAATATTCAGGCACAAAGATAATTAAAGTCATTTATCTCAAGTGAGCCCTACTCAAGGCCCAACTTGTGATTAGTATTGCAAGATCACCATAATATTATCATGTTGGAATTCCACACATGAAATACAAGTGACCTATTGAGTTTATAGAACCAAAATTATAGAGAAAAAGTCTTCAACATAATCTTAAGAAAAATGTATATCGTTCTCCTCTGAGGCAATTACACACGCATATACACATAACAAGGGGGCATACCTACTCCATGAATGGAGAAACATGACCTTGAAAGTTAAATACTAGTTCAAACAAACATATAACTAGCAGAGCTATAATTTTAGAAATTCCCACTGTAGATCACCTGATAATGCAATATACTAAAGCAAAATACTAGATCTACTTCTACAATCAAACTTTGCGAAAGATAATAAATTTGAGCTAGATCAATCAAAACAAATATAATAGAGAAGAAGAAATCATACACATGAAACACAAAAGAATACTCTAGGGAAAGCCTTAGCTAAAAACCCCGTTCTCTGTATTATCATACAAGTGGAAATATGTCCGGATTACACAAAGATTTAGCTCACAAGCTATCCAGCTCTCAGTACAGTCCCTAACTACTACTCATAGACAGAATAGACAACACCTGTGCCTTCCTTCAATCCTCCAAGCCTCCTATTTCCTTGCGCAGTTTCTCCTAGATCCTCCAGCTAGAACATGTGTGATTCTCACCTCACACACAACACTGACCGCTAAAATAACTGCGCAATCCTGAAGGAGATAATTCCTTCTGCATGGATGAGTTTCCTATATAGGAAAATTCCTCCAATTGATAGTACGTTGTCCCATCCTCTGATCTCAACTGGGTCTCTGACTGAACTGACATGCATGAGTTATTTATGAGAGAATATTCAGTTATCTGAAGTACACTAGTTACATGCATGAATGCATTAACTAACTGAACTCACAATCAATTCAACAAACTGTTTGAACTAATCCAACTGGACTTAACTCAGTTAACTAAGCTAACTAATTACAACTCAAAGTACAACTCACCTTGATCTCCTTTAATAAAGGGACAACTTCCTCAATCAATGGAGAAACTGTTGCATGTCTTCACATAGACTTCATGTTTGATTTTCTACAATTAATTAACTCAAGATGAATAAATTAATTATTTTACAAACAACCGCTAAGATCAAATTCGAATTTTACTTCTCAATTTTAGTTCATGGACTAACAAAATTGGAATGTATCCCGAAATGCTATTTATAGCAATGCTAATTTTAGCATTTCTATTTTATCATTCCTTGTTGCTATATCCAACACTGGTACCTGAAATGCTATTTATAACATTTCTTGTTGCTATTTTCAACAATAATAATCCTTTGATTAGCTATGTGGTGCAATTAGTTTTAACAACTACCCATCTATACAATCCCCAACTAACTATGTCTTCAAAACCCCTCTGTGTCCTTTCAAATATTTGGTTGCAACATGTGGTCACGGGTTCCTTCATGTGTTATCATAGATATGCATTTATGAGATGATGAAACCCGATGTCTTCTTTGATATGTAGCATCATGTGGAATTGAACCTTGAGAACACTGGTGCAAAAATTCTAATGGGTTCAATGATATTCTTGCAGCCATGTATGCCATCAAACCTTCTTCACAATGGATCCCTTCATAATAGTATTCAAAATCCTACAGTTGTACATATTTTCATTAATATGTATATTAAAATTCCCTTGATTCAAGAGAAACACAATTTACAAATTATATTGTAGGGTTTAAAGGTTGATCCCATTACATAAGTGTAGAAAGCATTACCTTCACTAACTCATGTTGACATGGAACTAATGATTATTCTCATAGTATTAATTTAAAAAATAATGAAAAATGCTTTAACTCTAACCATAAAAGGATAGTAAGAAAGCAAATGGAAAATATATACCTTTGGAAAAGTAATAATAAGGAAAAAACTAATGGAAAGAAGGAAAAAATGGACATGTATTTGGAGAAAAGAGTGAGTTTTTATGCATAAAAAAGGAGTAAAACTGGCGATCAATCATAGAGAGTGCAAGAGTACACCACCAAATTTAGGGAAATGATGATCATGTTGGGTATCTTTGCCAAGATCCCATATGTAATTCTCAAGTATCTAGGGGGTCTAAATAGTCATTTGTGAAAAAGTTATGCTCTATCTGGGTAGGCTTCTTGGTGGAAAAATTAAAGAAATTAGCTTGTAACAACCATTTTATTCATGGGTCCCAGTTTGGAGAATTGGGGTCTAGATATTTCCAAAGTCCTTTTGAGGCATCAAATGAGAAATTTTGGGGTAAAAAAATTGTGAGCATAGCTTCCATCCCCTCAATGGTGTTCTACAAATATAGACCTTTCTAATGGTGTGAAGCTAATCTTAATTGGGGATTGTATGCAAGAGTTAAACCACCTATTAGTTGACCTATATTATTGACCACCATGGTATGAGTGGAAACCACATCAAACCCCATTATTCATAGTTATGGGCCTGACCACATGCATGCTTTCATGAAGATTCTAGAAGGCCCAAAACATTATCAGTAAATGAGGGTTGAGGATGAAAAAACAATAACCTTAGAGAAATATCAAGCTATGTTAAATAATATTCCACTAGAAAGAAAGGATGCTTCGTTTTGTGTCATTGTGCTTGTTCCATAGCTGAGTGGAGCATTTAAGAGTGGGATTTAGGAGCATAATAAAGGAAGTGGATTCTATAGTAGCCATCAAACCACACTATCATATACAACTCCATAGTGAGTGCCCCTTTCTTTGTATTTGCATGTGATAATTGAAGAAAAGAGAACAAAGGATAGGGAACACATTTAGCTAGGTTTTCTCTTATTTTTTGATTTCCCATGATACTTCATGTGTATATTATATTAATGGTTTGTTCATTTTCTTTTTTCTTTCATTTTTATTTTAGATATTTCATAGAGTTAAGAAGTAAGCTAGTAACAACTAATTTGGGATCTAAGGAAATAGTTTGCATGATCAAATATTTTCGTAATAATGCAAGATATTTTGTGATGAACTATTCTAGTAGAATATCAACAATAGTTTACATATCAAAATGTGATGTTACAAATAGATTAGATATTCCTCATCGATTTATATCAATGGTTCACATTAAATCAATGAGATATTTTCCCCTAAGGAATCAAGATATTTATAGCTAATAACAGCCTATCACATTTCCCCATCAAAAGGTTCACCTAAGGGGCCCCATAACGATATGTGCACAATAATGAGAGCTTGTTGCGTGGCTCTTCCAGAACACTTAAAATTAGGATTCACCAAAATTCTTTATGGTGAATATTCATGCTTCTGTCATTAAACCACCACTCTGTTACATATGGAAAATAAGTATTGAAAACCATGAGAGTAAGGATGGTTTGTAGATTTCATTAACAAAGTAATAGGGGTAATTATCAAAGCCTATTTGTGATAATTGCAAAATTCAAGGATGACCATCGTCCACTCTTAATAGCCTTCAATACCAAAATAAACATGAATCTCGTCGCTAAAATGGGGTTGTCTTAACGTAAAAAGGGACAAAAGTAGACAAACAACCATTTTGTGTCATGCCATCCTAGTATGGTTTCTCTGACTTCAACAATGAAAATTAAAGAACTAATTGACAACCCAAATTCCACCTTTGTGAACTTATAACATATCTAGTATTTCATTTTAGAAAAACAAAGTCTATAAAAGGGGAAGTTGCATTAACACAAAAGTGGCATAAACATCAAGAGTTTTTCATTGTTATGTTGTTGGGATTTTGAGTAGTTGATTTCTAAAATTGATTTGTGATATTGGTGCCATCCTTTTTTCTTCTCTCATTATTCTCCTCTTTATATAGACATAATTTGAGTACTGAAATTTGTAAAGGGACCTAATTAGGTTTAGTCTTGAGGTTTTATAGTCCCCTTTGGTGTGCTAGTTGTAATAAAAATGGTTGCTTGGGGATTACAACTTTATATCCTCAACCCTAGATCTTCTATTGTATCATATGAACAATGAGTTTATTTTTTAATAAGGACCAAGGAATTGTTTCATCGATGAAACTAATTAAAATAATGCAAGTTATTCTTGTACTCTCTCTCCATTATCTGTTTCACCTGATGTTGAAGGAATCAATGGATCCATGCTTAGCTTGTGCATTTGTGATTTTTGTCTAATGAATTTGTGTTAAGAAAGTAGTCTTTTTCCTCTTTCTAGCTAATATTCATTCCTTTTTTTATTTATATCCTGAGGATAGAGATATGATTAAGGATAGAGGTGTAATAATTGAGCTCATATGTAGCAGAGTTTGGTCATTCTCCCTATAATAAGCCTTTTTTTTCTGTTCCTTTTTTTAGTATTAGGAGAATCAATAGACCTGTTGACACCTAATCCTTGTGATTGGGTGAATTTATGTAAATAGATAAATTAGAAATATGAATAGTCATCGGGAGATGAACTGAACAGTCCCTCCCTCATGTATATAATGAAGACCTATCTGATGAAATATAACACACGAATCCTTTTTGCCTTATGGATTTACTACCTAGCCTGACATGGTATTAGAGCCAAGTTTCCAAAATAGTTGTAACTCAATACTGCCTACTACTGTCTGTCCACTGTCCACTACCCCCTATGTGCTCTATCTGCCATAATTAACTCTTAATTCTCTGATTTGACAGCCTCAGACCTGAAAATCCTCTGAATCGCTGAGTTGAATGCCCTTGAGATCAGTTGGACGACTTGCAATCATGGTATTTACACTGGTATGGCTATGCGTTGAAGTTTCTTTGGAAATCTGTCGAAGTTTTTGGCTATACGTTGAAGTTAATGCCATAAGTTGAATGCTATTGTATTAACACTGGTTTAATATTGTATTCACGTTGTTCTGATATGGTATTCACGCTGTTCTGATAATGTTGTTCTAATATGGTATTCACACTATTCTGTTATGGTATTCACACTGATAACTTCTGATTTGCATAGAGCTTTCCTACATTTCATATGAGACCAGCATGTGAATGACTGTGTGAATATTTGACCGTGAGAAACATTGAGTAATGGTTTTCCATTGAAAGTTGCCTGGAGACTTGTGCAATGTGTGTAATAGTGCTCAGACCTGCATTGAAGTCAACGTGTGGTTCATTTGGTATGCGTTGAAGTTTCTTTGTACCGTGCAAACCATGGCTCTTCTGTTATCTGTCACTTAGGGAATATGCCAACGATGTGCCGAGATCGATTTCCGCTAAACCCAGAGAGGCCAAGAATATGCCTTACGCACTATTTCTCTATGAATATGCTTCCCTCAATTCATCAATATCCATTTCAATGATGCAAGTCTGTAATCTCGTTTAGAATTCGATTGGATAGATAGACCGTTCAATTCAAATTGCGTTTTGGACAATTGAAATTTGTCGAGCATTTTTTGATTTAACAGGTTACTTACAAATATTTGAGTGCACCTTATTAAGTTTGCGTTCTTCTATTGATGTAACTGTAGGATGGTGTTGGTGGCTTCTTTTTCCAGTGACAATTGAAAGGATTTGTGAAGCGTTGACTGCAACAAAAGAATACTTGACACATTTAATCTCTTTGTAGTTCTGGCTCGAGTAACTACGCGGAGGAGTAGTATTTCAATTTTGAGCCTTTATTTTACAATTATATGCTCCTTCTAGTTTTGGTTGATGAGGGCCTTACATCTTCGTGTTGCAGTGGTCATAGTGCTTGGTAGATTTTTATAACTTATGAAACATGTATCAGATTATGTTTGCATGAATGTGTTGTTGGGTGTTCTCCAAAAGGCAGTGTTGAATAAGATTGCAGCTTTTAGAAAATGTCGAATGCTGCTACAATAACCATATGGGTTGAGCTTTTGCTAACAAAAAAAAAAAAAAAATAAAAAATCGAAGGCACGCTTTTTTTTACATCAAAAGCACATTTTTTTCCAGCAGAAGTATTTTTTTACAGTATGCATTCAATCATATCCATGGTGGGAATAGTTCTCACTGGCAATGAAAACTATCCTAAATGGTCCCGAATGATAAAACACACCCTCATTTTCAATGAGTTGTGGAAAGGAGTGTGTATCGGAGATGGAGACAATGAACCAGTACAACCTACCTCAGACAAAGAGCTCGTCATTTGGGAAAACAAGAACAACAAAGCTTATGCATTAATCGCAAAATCTGTAAATGAAGAGGTGAGTCGCCATATTTCGTCATATTCAACTGCCTTTGAAGCCTTACAAAAGTTGAAAGAACTCTATGACTCACATTCTGCACTTGAAGTTATTCAACTCATGATTAAACTCTTCACTCTTGAACTGCAAAATAATGATCCTTTTGCTCTTGCGTCTGAAGTAGAGTCTATAATGCATGATATCAAATCCACTAAGGTTGAATTGGATATTCCTCTTATTGCTTTTCTCGAGGCATTTTATCCTACTTACTCCAATTATCTTGAGTCATTGCAAGCAAATGGAAATCTCAAAGATATAACCTTTGACTCTCTTGTGAAAAAGTTTGCTGAAAGAGAGAAAGCTTTTGGAAAGAAGACAACCCCAGAATCTTTTGAAGAGGCTGTGTGCCTTGCTCATAAAGAAAAGCATCCTGCTCAAGATTCTACAAGAGGAAGAGGTGGTCGAAGAGGAAGAGGAAGATATTTCAGAGGCGGGGGGTGGGGGGGCTGACATTCTCAAGGAGAAAAGGCAGATTTGCACTGTATACGCTGCAAAAGAAATGGATCACAAGATGCCTCTACATGCAAGCTACCATGGGACAAAATTGAACAGAAAAGAAACCAACAGAAAGGTAAAACTGATGATACAGACAAAGGTAAAGCACCTGAATCCAATCTGCTCACTATATTGAGGCACAATGTAACATTGGAATAAATGAAGCTTTGTTTAACACTTCACTTGCTTCCTGGAAAAATGATTGGCTGCTTGATTCAGGAGCAACCTGTCACATGACTCATAGAAAAGACTTTTTTGAAGATTTCACTGACAATGTTGATGGAGTAGTTTACTTTGCAGATCAGTCAAAAATCAAGCAATCAGGGCTTGGCACAATCAGGCTTAAACTGCCTGGTCTCCCAGACTTTCTTCTTGATCATGTTTTATATCTCCCACAGCTAAAGAGAAACTTGTTGTCCTCGGTCCACATCCGCCAGCAAGGTCACTCCATTCATATGTTTGATGGCAAGCTTGAGGTGAGAAAATCATCTGATCACTCACTTGTCATGAGGGGAATAGAAGAAGAAGGACTTCTCAAACTGCAAGGACATCTGCTCATAAACAACATTTCTCATATATTTCTCATCATGAAGAAGGTACACTTCCATCAAGTTTATTATGGCATGCTAGATTTGGACATTTAAACTATGAAAGTCTTTGTTTATTGAAGAAAAATGGTGTTGCTGGTTTGCCTACAATTCCTAGAAAACTTAAGCAATGTGATGCTTGCATTCTAGGAAAGCATAGAAAACAGTCATTTCATGACTCACACTCAAGAGCACATAGGAAGCTTGAACTTATTCATTCAGATTTATGTGGTCCAATGCCTGTTCCTTCTGCAAATGGAAATAAATATATCATAACATTTATTGATGACTACACCAGAATGTGTTGGGTTTATTTATTGAAGAACAAATCTGATGCTTTCCTAACATTCAAGAATTTTCATAAATGGATTGAAAATGATGCACAATCTCATATTGGGTCTATTCGCAATGATAATGGAAAAGAATACACATCAAATGAATTTGAAAACTATCTTCGCCAACATGGGATCAAACATCAAACAACTGTGCCTTATAATCCCAAACAGAAATGGTGTATCTAAAAGAATGAATAGAACAATCTTAAATATGGTACGATCCATGCTCTTCTTCAAAAATGTAAAGATAATGTTTTGGGCTGATGTTGTTCTATGTACTGCATATATAAAGAATAGATGTCCATCTAATGCTATAAGAAACAAGACTACATATGAAATGTGGTATGAACATGTTCCTTCGATAAAGCATCTCAGGGTCTTTGGTTCCACCTGTTATGCTTTGATACCAAAGGTACATAGAAACAAACTTGGTGCTAGAAGTCACAAGTGTATCTTCCTGGGATATTCAAACACCTCCAAAGCATACCGTCTCTATGATGAAGTCAATAAGAAGTTTGTTGTATCTAGAGATGTAAGTTTTCTTGAATCATCCAAAACTGACAATGTTGTTGAGCGACAACTTGATCGCTTGGATAGATTTGAAAAAACAAAATCATTTCAAGAATTTGATAATCAGATTCCACATCTTGAAGGGGGGATTCCTATACTAGATCAACATGAGGAATCTTCTTCTGAAGAGCACTCCCCCCCGCATGAAACTCCAACAACGGATGATGCTTTAAGTGATGTAATTGATAGAATTAGGAGACTCAATCTTGATTCAGTCCCAACTCAATCAACGGAGCAGCCTAGCCCATCTCATAAAGGTCCCCCAAAGTGGCTGACAAAGACACTTGAAAGTGTTCACCCTGATGAGGTTGGAAAGACAGGAACTAGAAATGCAAACCGACAAAATGGAGGTGATGTAGATGACTCTAATTCACCTGTTGATATGGATGTTTCTTATGATTGTGAATTGAACTTGTCTACAGATTTTGAACCAACTTCCTTTAAAGAAGCTACTTCTCATGATGAATGGAAAGAAGCAATGCAAAAGGAGTATGATGCCCTCATAAAGAACGACACTTGGAAGCTGGTTGATCCTCCATTAGGAACAAAACCAATTGGCTGCAAGTGGGTCTACAAGAACAAGTACAAAGCTGATGGCTCACTTGACAAGCACAAAGCTAGGCTTGTGGCAAAAGGTTTTGCACAGAAGGAAGGGGTCGATTATGAGGAAACTTTTGCTCCCACAGCAAAATGGGCCACCATCCGGACACTCTTTGCACTGGCAGCTCAGAACGGTTGGAAAGTCCATCAAATGGATGTAAAAACTGCTTTCTTGAATGGAGATCTAAAAGAGAATGTTTTTATGTCCCAACCTGAAGGATTTGTTGTGAAAGGACATGAACATAAAGCATGCAAACTTGTGAAGTCCTTGTATGGCCTCAAAAAAGCACCGCGAGCTTGGTATGAAAAAGTAACTGAGCATATTCTGAAACTCAATTTCAAACATTTTGATCTTGATGATGCAACTTTATTTGTCAAGAAAGTTGGAAAAACAGTTGTATATGTTGTGGTATATGTAGATGATCTTTTGATGACAGGGAACAATGAAAGCTACATTGCATCCATAAAGAAGGAATTGGGTAAAAGTTTTGAAATGACTGATTTGGGCTATGTTCATTACTATCTTGGCATTGAAGTAACCCAACATCCAAAGTCCATATTTCTTTCTCAAAAGAAATACATTGGAGATTTGTTGAACAGGTTTGGCATGACAGAGTGCAATCCTCTTACTACTGGAACAAAACTTAAAGCTCACATTTATTGAAGGAAAAGAATTTGAGGATGCAACAAAGTATAGACACCTTGTAGGAAGTCTCAACTACCTAACTACTACCAGACCAGACATTTCTTTCGTTGTTGGAATCCTCTCCAGGTTTATACAAAAGCCTTGTGAGGGACATTGGTCTGCTGCAAAAAACGTTGTAAGGTACTTGAAGGGAACTCAAGACTTTGCAATCAAGTATACACAGGTAGACGACTTCAGCTTGATTGGATACTCTAATTCAGACTTCGATGGAGACAAGGAAACTAGAGTATCAACTTCACGATATGCTATGAGTCTTGGATCATGAGCTGTCTCCTGGAGATCACACAAACAATCAGTTCCAGCAGATTCCACAACAGAAGTAGAATACGTGGCAGCAGCTGAAGCAACAAAAGAAATTGTGTGGCTCAGGAAAATTCTTGAAGATTTGCAGGTAAAACAAGTACAATCAACTCCACTCATGATTGACAATACTTCTGCAATAAAGTTGGCCAATAACCCAAAGTTCCATGATCGAACAAAGCACATCAATACTAAATATCATCTGATTCGACATCATGTTGAGGCCAAAACAATCCATCTCCGTCATTGTTCCACAAATGAGCAAATTGCAGACATCTTCACCAAAGCGCTTGGAAGAGAAAAGCTTGAACGATTCAGAACGATGCTTGGACTCACCAACATCCCTTCAGATTAAGGGGGGAATGTTGACACCTAATCCTTGTGATTAGGTAAATATATGTAAATAAATAAATGAGAAATATGAACAGTCATCGGGAGATGAACTGAACAGTCTCTCCCTCATGTATATAATAGACCTATCTGATGGAATAGAAGATACGAATCAGTTTTTGCTTAATCGAGTTATTGCCTGGCCTGACAATTTTTATATTAAATTAAAAATCAATAAAATAAGTTTTTTAAATTAAACTAAACCCTCATAATTTAAGGATAGGTTTTGTTTTCGTTTCACATTGTTTGCCTGGAATTATTTATCTCCTCTGAATCATATGCCTTATCTTCATTGATATTTAATGGTTCTTTAGTGTATTTAATTTGTGAGGGATTTGTAAAATTTTAATATAAGAATCTATATGAAATACTAAAATAATATTTAATAAATAAATAATTTATATTTACAAAAAAAATTAAAAAATACAGTAAATATAATATTTATTAAAAGATTATTATTATTATATATTTATCTTTAATTTAAATTTATTTTAAATGATTAAAAATTTTATTTTAGAAAAAAATATTTCAATTAAATTTTTTTATTTATTTAAACAAATTTGATGTCTCTAAAACATTTAATAAATTTAAATTTAAGATATATATCTTGTAAATTAAATTAATTTTTCAAAATTTAATAGGTATGCCATTATCATTATGAGAATGTTGAAATTTAAAGAATTAGATAAGAGAGAGATCCCACGTGGTTGCCAACCCACACGAGATCACATGTGAAGCGTATGTTCAAAGGAATGGTTTCTAGATTGTTCTAAGATATGTGGTTAGTCAGCTACATCACCTTATGAAATGAGAGGGCATGCCTACTATTAGAGATCCCAACATTCATAGTGAGGATAATAAAATTAGCTTAATCTAATGGTAGTGCTTGCTATATGGGTATGCTTACTATTGTATTTATAGGCGACAACTTAAGTGCAATTTTGGTTTTAATAAAAATTTGGATTTTAATTATGTTTAATGGTGGCTTTCTTAAAAATGAATGTGAAATTTTGTAGGAAAAATTCATTCTGGTTTTTTTATTTTTAAATTGCTCTTATAGAATTAGAATTTTTTATGGGCTTTCTCTCTTGTGGGGAATTTTTATCTTTGTTTTTTTTTTGTATGATTAGTATACACAGTCCTCTTGATTTAGTTTTGTCTCTCTAATTCTATTAGCTTTTTATGCTCATTATTAAATGGTTCATGCATCTAGACAGATTCTTAATCCCAGTGTTCGAGATTATCTGTAGTAGGGTAGTGCATCCTTGTGTTATTGGTATCGAGTATCCTTTCCTATTGTGGTTATGGATTCTAGGAATTTATGGTGCTATTACTTGCCTTGCTTCCCACTATTTTCTATTATTCTTTATGGATGTCTCATTCAAATCCTTTGTTCTCCTCCCATGGTACTTCCCAATTAGTAAAGTCACCCTCTTATGGGCCTTTATACCACTCTATCTCTTGTTTCTCCTTCTCAAAACCGCATGTTTCACCATACCTCAAGCTCCGGGATTTACCGATAGTGGAAGAATAAGCTCATGTCTTCCCTCAATGTCCATAGGAAAACAAGGAGGAGAACATTCAACATCATTGTACTTCCAATTAAACCCTCATGGGATAAGAAGGGAAATTCATGATGCTAAGAGCGAAGCTTGAATAGAAAGAAGATTCATTGCATATTTAGAGGGAGAGGAGGAGATTAGGGGATGGATCCCCGATACAAACACAAGGACAAAGAAAACTAGGTAATAATTGACATTTACTAGCAACTAAAAGAATTATAAGGAAGATACTAATAGAGCACTTTGAGGCTCAATAAGAAATGTCACTATGTATAGAAAAATGTTCATTTACACTTGAGAAAATTGCATGAAAAGCTCACTCTACTTGCTAAAAGCTGGCAGACTTGGAGTCCACCATCTAGGTCAACTCCCCCTCCAATTAAATGATATTAAGCTAGTTTACATTATTTTTAAATCACAACACCCTAACTACTAACACAATAAAGGAAAAAAAAAACAATTATGTAATAGCTTATTAGACAATTAGTTTATGTTATTACACTTAGTGTTTATTTTCAAATAGAGATTTAATATTTCAATTTAATTACCAATCATTATTAGCTGGATGGTAGAGATTTGACCTTTGAAAAATATTCTAGGATATTCTTAATAGTATACATGAATTAAAGGTTGAGATTTATCTCCAAAATACTTATGTCATTTATACCCTTTTAATTAATTTGATTAATTGAAAAATGTTCACATAAACAAGTGTAATATGCAATACATTAAAGCGGGGATGAATCTGGGTGGTTAAGAATCTTGTTGCATGTTTTTTCAAAATGTATATATGTTCAATTTATATATTATTTCTTTTTATAATAATAATAATAATAAAGTTATAATTTAGTTAATTTTTATGCAAATTTTAAAATTTTAGCAATTTGAAATGAATCATGAAGTGTTTTGATGCTTATCATTTACTCGTGCCTATAGATGTTTACAAAACATTTAATTTATATGGCTACGCTAGTTTAATAAATTTGAGTAATGTAGTTAAGTAATCTAAATATTCCACATACATTAAATTCATTTATATATTTAAAATACATTTAAAACAATAAAAAATCACAATCACCTTAAATTTTTTATCACCAAATTAAAAATATATGTATATAAGAAACATATATACTAGCAATTGCACCAAATGTTGCAAAGAAATGTCATAAGGCATAAATTCATAAAAATTAGTAAACAAAATGTCACACAGAGTTAGAATGAATTATTAAAAATTAGTAAACAAAATGTCATTGAGAGTTAGAATGAATTGTTTTGTTGCATGAAAACAAATTATGACTTTGACCAATCATATTGAAAGAATACCTCACAAAAATCAACATGTAATAAGACTCCGGTCTCATAAAAATTAGTAAACAAAATGTCACACAGAGTTAGAATGAATTCATAAAAATTAGTAAACAAAATGTCATTCAGAGTTAGAATGAATTGTTCTATTGCATGAAAACAAATTATGACTTGGACCAATCATATTGAAAGAATACCTCACAAAAATCAACATGTAATAAGACTCTGGTCTCTTAGTGCAGTGATGCATTTGGAGGGTTTGTGCTATTTTAATGGGAGCAAATTGTACCTGGACCAATCATATTGAAAGAATACCTCACAAAAATGAAAAGTCAACATCTAATAAGACTCTGGTCTCTTAGTGCAGTGATGCATTTGGAGGGTTTGTGCAATTTTCACTGGAGAAAATTGTTTAATGTAACTTGGTGAGTTGGATTGCAACATTGTTTTTGCATGAAGCAAGTTGTGACAATGTTACAAGTGGTAAAAACAAATTGAAAAAAAAATCATGGAGTGCAAGATTTATTATAATTAATGTTTCAAAATCTTTAGATATAAAAAAACATTTAGGCATTGGAGCAAATTGTTTAATGTGACTCGTTGAGTTGGATTGAAACATTGTTGTTGGGTGAAGAAAGTTGTGACAATGTTAAGAGTGGTAAAAAAAATAAAAAATCGTTGAGTGTGGGATTTATCATAATTAATGTTTCAGAAAGATTTAGATAGAGAAAACACTTAGGCTTGGAAATCGAGATTAGGAGAAGAAAAATCATAGAGGTTCAGCTACTCTGACCTCTTGGGCAACTATATCTTCCAGCTCTACAGTTCAAAGTGTTTCTATGCATTCAGCATCACAGGTATTAGCTTATATTCCAGGCATCAATTTTAATTCATTTCAGATTTGAGGACATCTTTTTCAATTTTCAAAATCTTTTTGAAAAGTTCAACATTGTGTCTATTACTGTAATATTCATTGTTTCTATTATTGTAATCTCACCTTTCAAAGGTGCTTAGGATTCTCAGTCAGAATATATATATTTTTTATACCTACAAGTCATTGGATGTACAATTCTCCTCAATCTCTTAGAGATCAGTCAGATTGTACACAGTGATTAGGAATAAGTTCTGTAGTTTTTTGATATCTACATATAGATGGATGTACACTTCTTCCAGCATAAGAGACCAAAAGGTAGCTACAACACTATTGAATAACAAAAGAGTAAATATTTCTTTGTGAAAAAATATAGAAAACACTTAGGCAGTGGATCCTCAAGATTATTACCCTCTAAAAATCTTTTACACAAATGAACATGCCCATGTTAATTGTTGGGAGTTATAATATTGTTGGGTTGTAGGATTTACTTGGATTATCATTTCCAATCATTTTGGCCAATTAGAAAAATCAAGATGTTCTCAACAAGCTAAAGCTAATGGAGTAGTATCAGGAGTGAATAAGTGTAGCAAATGGTAAAATTTTGAAAACTTTAGGATTATGGCAATCCACGGGCCAACATGAATCATCAAGAGTGGCAACTTTTTTTGAAAATCGTTCATGGCCAGGGTGTATTGCTCCTACACTTGTTGTTGTTGACTGTGGAGCGAGGCAGGGTGAGCCCGGAAGCACCTTTGCAACAAAGGGAAGAGGTAGAAGAGCATTTTGTTTGCAAGTCCAATCACATTTCCCACTAGGATCTGGAGATTCGAGAATTCAGTCTTGCTCAGTGAGGACATCATATGTTACACGGAGGCAAATCCCTCATCACCAAATATCTCATATGCATGTGCTAACCACAAATGTCAACCAAATTTTGGTGATCAAATTTTGTTAGGGGAAAGTCATGTAGTCTGAATGACCAACCGGAGGATGGAAGGCAAGGACATATAACAAAGCAACTCAGACGGATATTTAATCTGAGTTATCTACTTATAATGGGACATAGATTCATCCAACAAGTTGCAGTATCATAAGAAAATAGATCAATAAAATAATACTACCTATCCTTTATATTAAGAAAAACATATAGAAAGTAGCATATTAGCAAGGCTTGTAGTAGCTGTGTCATTTCTGACAATATGGGACTCTAAAGGAAGGCTTAAATTTTTATGATGCCATTATGGTACTGTAAATTTCAAAAGTTGGCAGTATAGGCAGGGAAAAGAAAGGAATGAATTGCATATATTGATTTTGATGATAAGATGTGCACCATAAAATCAATTATTTAGATACCATCAACTTCGATTTGAGATATTGTATCTAACGACTGACACTATTTTCCTTGTTAAAGTTGTTTATAAAACAAATTGTTCAAATTTAGAGCTTTCAATACATCTATGAAAAAATATCGTGTCATAATTTTTTTGGTTCTTACTGTATAGAAAGAAGTGGGGTACTCTATGGTGGAGGTGGGGGAAGATCCCTGTAAGTTTAATGTATCTGGAGTTAAGACAAATGTATACTGGTTGAGAGAACTCTGTTTGCAGTGTGCATGCATGAAGTATTGTTGCTGAGACTTTAAGTATGAAGTGCTATGATTGCAAAAATTGTTGTTCATATGCTGAGGTATTCTTTCAATTGTTGACACAACTGCTCCATTGTCCCCTGCCCCACTCTAGTTTCACACAAAATTTGGTGTTAAGCTTCCACAAAGATGAGATGTCAAATGTTCAATACCGGGAAGTTCTTCTAACTCATCACAGTAAGCCACCTTCAAAACCTGAAGTTTTGTCAACTTCACCAGCCCTTCTATGCTCTTCGGCTTCAAACATTGAGATGCCCTCAACTCCTGAAAAGATATTAATGTTTCAAGGCCTGGTAGCTCCTCTACTTGATAAAACCCACTGATATTCAAATCTTTATGTTCTGAAAGACCACAAAGCTCTCCTATTTTCCTCAATGCAGTGCAATTGATCAACTCTAACTTTATTAGTGCTGTTGGAAATGTTCCAACGTCTAGCAAATAATGACAAAAGTTTAGGTTGAGACATTGAAGGTTGGGGAAAATACATTCATGAAAGGAAACCTCTGATATCCTTGCCTGGAACAATTGAAGTTGTCTGAGGGAAAACATACATTTTTCAATGGAAGTGTTTGTTTTCTGCAACACGCTTTGCCCTCTCAAACCTCTTAATGTTTCAATTTCCCCTTCAACTTTCTTGAATGGAAGTTCCTTTAATGGACATTTCATTAATTCTAATTGTTTAGGATTGTTGATTTCCATGATACATGGTGGTAAGTGTTGTAGATTTGACTCCATTATTTTCAACTCTCTCAATTGACTCAACAGTCTACTGGAATCAGGAAAACATATCAATTTCTAGCAATTCTGTAGAAAAAAATTCTATAAACTCCTTAGGTAGCCAATGGAAGGTGGCAGTATTTCCAACGAAGGGGTTCCTAATTTCAGAACTCCTAGATTGCATAGATTTCCAATGGCACTTGCCAATTCTTTTATGCCTGTACCTAACAAATGCATTTCTTCGAGGGACAATTAATATGCGACTTGGGAAGGCAACACTTCAATTTCCTTACAACTTGAGAGATCTAAGATTCAAGTTTGTTGATATTTCCTAGAGTTTCATTCAAGATGGTCAGCCTTTTGCATGATTTCAAAGAGAGATATTTAAGTTGTATTAAATTGGAGAAGGAATATGGAAGCATTTTCAAATTGGAGCACTAATACAAGTCAATATGGTGGAGGTTACTTAAGTTCCCAAGGAAATCTGGCAACGATTTCATTTTTGAACATCTATTTAACTCCAAGCAGTAGATCCTCGAATATTATTACCCTCTAAAAATCTTTTCCACAAATGAACAGGCCCATGTGAATTGTTAGGAGTGATAATATTGTTGGGTTCTAGAACTTACTTGGATTAGCATTTTCAAAAGTCTATTGAGAGCTATAATTCTCCATAAATACATTGCTCATGCATTGATATTGGATTGTATAAGGTCCCCATGGAAATCTATCAAGAATGTTTGAAGTTAGTGGAAAGCTTGGGTGCTAAGTTTTGCTGCGAATGGATATTTTTTAACCCAGTAAGTTGGTAACAAGGAAAATGGAAGGGTAGGATCTGGATCCTATTATGGGGCATGGAGATCAAAATTTATTAAATCAAATTAAAAAAACCATCTTCATGAAAAGGGATTTATAGACTTTATCAGATTGTAGACCCATTGACAACGAATGTATGGCAACATGAATGGAAATCAACCCCATATTTGGGCATAGATGTGGTCTAGTATGAAAATTGGAAAATGTGTCTGAATGAGATGAAAATAATTCATGTTAGAATTTGAGATGAAGAGGATTCTGTAATGTCCCAATTAAATCTTATCCTGCAAATTTTATTAATGTTTACATTATCTGAAAATATTGAGGAATATTGGTCTAATGTAAAATTCATGATTTCCATTATTCAAATTCACAACTTACCTTCTCAAATTGAATCTTAGGTAGGATATGGTCTCCTTCCATTATTTCAAATAATATATGTATTCATCTCACATTCCCCAATGTACCCTCACATTTACTTGGGAGAAGACATGGTCCTCTCCAACTCATTATCAATATACATATTCATCTCACATTCCTCAATGTACCCTCACACTTACTAGGGAAGAGACATGGTCCTCTCCATTTAATTACATCTCACATTCCCCACTATACCCTCACATTTACTTGGGAGAAGACATAGTCCTCCCTAACTCATTATCAATATATATATTCATTTCACATTCCCCGATGTACTTTTAGATTTACTTGGGAGGAGACATGGTCCTCTCCCATTAATTTCCCGATTTTATATTCATGTCACATTTCCACATGTACTCCCAGCTTTACTTGGGAGAAAAGAAGTCAACTGTAACGATGGATGAGAAGTTAATGACATTAATGAGGGGTGGTTGAGATGGAGAAGAGAGGGAGGGTATAAAAATGGAAGGGGGAAGGGAGAAAAAGGGATGTTGGGTCTTGCTTATGATTTTGGGGGTTGATTGTGATTTTATGATTGTTGTGATTTTTGGAGACCTTAGGAACCTGTGGAGGTTTCTTGGGTTGTTGAGAGGAGGGAAATATTGTTCATCGTGGTCTGGATAATTCATCTTGGATATACACACACTACATCTGGTTGGACTTGGGCTCGGAGGGCTAGGGAACCTGTGGAGGTTTCCTGGGCTAGGAATTATTTCCTAGTTGGCTGGGAGGTAAATCTAGTTGAGTTCGTCAAGAGGAGCATTCAGCAGGCGCAGCAAGACAAAGGCACCTCCACCAGCCACCGGTACAGGTATTCCTCCATAGATTACTCATGTAAATTTTATTAAAATGTAAATGGTAAATTTTTATTTGTTTAAAAGTCTTGTAAGTAAGTAAACTATTGCCTCTTATTGCATTAAAATTCTTCAGAAATAGATCTGTTAGCAGACCCTGGGATAGGGCTCTTACAGATTCTCTGATGTGTGCAAATAATAAGGCTACAATAATGTATACATCAAAAATGGGATATGAAGCTTTAATTGATCCAACTGGTCTAGATGATATGTGGTCATGGTCTATAAATCTGGAAAATAAAGGACCCATAGAAAACAATATTTTTTCTCTAGCTAGCACTTAGGAAAAAGGTCCTAACTTGGGATAGTTCAAAGAAAAGAGGGAGACAAGGCCTCAGTAATTGTATGTCGTGTACAAGGGAAACAAAATCTATTCCTCATTTATTCATCTACTCCTCATATGGTCTACATTTGTGGAAACATATCAAGAAATTGACTACAATAAATATCTGGAGGGGATTCACAATGGAAGAATGTCTTTAAGATTGGTTTCCAGAGAAGGATCTAAGAGAATATAGAACAATTCCATGTTTAACCTTATAGGGTATATCATTGTCAAGAAATGCTCAATTTTTTTAAAGAAACCAAATTCCCACTTTCCAAATATACAATCAGCTATGTGGACTTTATCTATGATGCAAAGTGTCTACGAAAGTTGAAAGTCAAACATCATTGACAGTCCAAAAGCCAAGACCCACATGATATCAGAGGTGAAGATGGAATTCTGAGTATTATCTCCAAGGTTCACTTCATCAAGTACAAGGCTTTCCTGGGCACTTGAACAAACAATTTTGCAGAATTGAAGGCTTTTCACATATTATTAAAGCTACAATGGATATCATGAGGCTGCAAATATTCATAGATACTTCTTTGGTCATAAAATGGAACAAACAATTTTGCAGAATTGAAGGCTTTTCACATATTATTAAAGCTATAATGGATATCAAGAAGCTACAAATATTTAGGGATTCTTCTTTGGTCATAAAATGGATGAATGATGAGATACATATTCATTGTTAATTGGATGATTTGGTGAGGCAAATAAAGAAGGCTGCATTCAAGTTTATCTCTTTCACAAATATTTTTCATGACCATAACATGCTGGCAGATGCACACTACCAAAACAAGCAGAATGGGTTGAAGTTTGATTTGGTTTGCCAAAAGAATCAAACAATGGTCACTTGACACAGACAAGTACATCTGTTTTTAGTAGAATATCTATTTCCTGAAACCATATATATATGGTCCTTTGTGGTTTTTTAGCAGTCATATGAATTCATATTTTTGTACAAGCTGATACTTGAAAGTATCAATTCTAAGGACCTTAGAATGAGAAAATACTCTGTTTTCACCGATGGAATTTCTTTTTGAGAAAATACTCAAAGAAAAAGATGAGAGACACTCGAATCCCAACGTCCCATGTTAGGTGACCTAGGTTGAAATACAATGAGACAAAAACCTTGGCCAATTAGAAAAATCAAGATGTTCTCAACAAGCTAATGTGAATGGAGTAGTATTGTGAGTGAATAAGTGTAGGGAATTTTTAATTAGCTAATGGAAAAGAGGTAATTTTCTTTCCTAAATGTGTATGTATGCAGTTCTGTCGATTTATTTTGGGTCTTTAGAACCTTGTGAATTCCCAAATCTACATTTATTCTGCTAATTTTTGCAACCAAGGGGTAGACTACAAGCCATATGGGGTCGGTCTGATCCACAAACTCTTGGTTAGTGTGTATGAGACAATATGATTTCTCCTTTTGCCTTGAACCTAAATGTTGGGTCAGCGAAATGAATATGTAGACAAACCCATGTAAACCCAGATGTGATATGATATACACTAACTTGCGAGACTCAAGGAAACTGATATGGAAATCTTGAGTCCATACAAATTAATACTTGTTAGAAATTCCAATATAAGACACTTTGGTACATATCATACTAGCAAAAAAGACATGGAAGAAACAAAGTATGGCACGAATACGAAAATAATCCATGCCTTCAAAATTTGGCGATGTAGCGAAATATTTCATGGTATATACCAGACTCAAGTCTAGATAGGCCTGCACTAAATTTACATAAATATATGTAAGTGATTGAAGAGGGACTTACAACTCCTAATTGCAATGAAAACTTGTGTAGAATCCAGTGTTTTGGATGGGAAACTAACATGCCTTCTCATGGGCCCTCACTCGTTGATTGTTCCTCTACATCACGCCATATTTGTGATCTCTAAGACATATGATGAACTCAAGAGGGATGGCAAGGAAAGAAGTTTTGTGTACGTTGAAGCTGATAGCGACCTGGAAGTTATCTAGTCCTTGGGCAAAAACACTCCCCATTATTACGTTCATCAATATGGTCTTCCTGCCCATATCTCTTAAGAGTCTCAATAACTTCCAAAGAAACAACGTAAACCCACGGAGCTGCATACATACAGATTCAGGAAAGAAAATTATGTCTTTCCCATCAATTTTTATGAGAAAATCCCTGTCAGGCGTTATGAGAAAATCCCTGTCAAGTGTTATGAGAAAATTGCATTGTCAAAAGAGATTGCAAGCTTTGGTTGATAAATTTTTCTATATCCTCACGGCGGAGTTGTTTCTTCTTTCTGTTGTAAGCGTAACTAGATAGGACTCAGCGCCCCATTTCTCCAACATCTTCAATTCATCTTATTTCTCCGGCATTCTCTTCATCTTTAGTATGCAGCTTTTTATCAAAACCCACAAACGCCAAACCCAAAGTAAAAAATGCCAAACCTGTAATTATTCAGGACCTCCAAACAACTTCCTCAACTGCCACCGTCCACAAATTTCTAGCCAGTCACAACTGACTCATAACTGACACATGTCCACCTATCACAAATCTACAGATGATTATAATTCAATTGTCTAACAAATTATCGAAGAGTGCACAATGAGGACAAGTGGGCAGTAAAAGAGTTCTTTTCATAAAGAAACGCATTAAAGCGTAAATATCTAATTTATATATATATATATATATAAGATTTTAAATAATAAAAACTAATTTCAAAATATACAAATTCTTAGTTGCAATTTTTCAAATTTATTTTAATTCACAGATCATTTTTCTCTTTTCAATTATGGGCCTTGTCCTCTATAACAGCCTTTGCATTTCTAATTTAACGGCCCATCTCTTTTTCTAATTTAATAACTTGACAGTCGCTCGTCCTTCCGTAAGGACACTTCTATCTTGGAAATTTAATACTTTTCATTGAAACCTGTAATTTTATGTGAACTTTCCCGTACTCGTACTTCACATATTTTAAAATCTCACCTACTTTCCCCTTAAATTTAAATTTATGGTATCTAAATGTTGACCCTTTTCTTTGTGGAGCAGGAACCAGGCTAATTTTTTGACAAAAATAAGAAGGGGAAGAATGTTTAAATGGTATTTTGTTTCAGTAAAAATAGATTCAATATAAGGAACACTCAAAATCCTAAAAATCTGAAGTTATAAGACAAATTTACAAAAATTTCTGACCATTTTTTTCAAATTCATTCCTTAACTTTACATAATTTTCCAGCCAAATTTAAAACCTCCTTAGACTAGGGCTTTTATATTTGTTGCCAATTTAATGTTGTGAGAGCGACATGTATCCACTAATTAGGTAGTGCGTCGACTCGTCACTTAAAAATCAAAATTAATGATTCCGTCCTTTTTCATCTTTTATATATTGGTTGGATACTTCCATTTCATCACAGAGAACCAATAGTGAAGCATTGGCTTGTTCCAAGATGGCAAGCTTATCGTCTGCTTTTGATGAATTCCAAGAGTGGTTTCCATCGTGCCTTTGTGCAATTGTATTCTTGCTGTTGCTTCTATGGGATGTGGCTATGGCGTTCTGGAGGAGGGCTCACTGGGTTCCCTGTCAAGCCCTTGTTCTCACCGCTCTGACTATACAAATGCTTAGTTGGGTATCCGCTGTGTCCAGCTAGCATGGACCATCGCAGGAAGCAAATAGCATGTGAATACACACATCATAAGCCTTCCGTAATCAAATGACAACTGATGGTTTTCCATTAAGGTCACTTGACTTGGGTATCCGCTGTGTCGGCAAAAAAGATGAAAGAGAAAGTCAAGTGATGGAAAAACATCAGTTGTCATTTGATTGCGGAAGGCTTATGATGTGTGCTATCCTATATATGCACAGATTATCTGGGAAAAAACAGTACCCAAGCCTTCATATTCTGTGACAAACCAGTAGATGCTAGGCGGGTGGTGGTTGCTTTCAGAGGAACGGGGCCATTTGATGCAGATGACTGGATCACAGACTTCGACTTCTCATGGCACAAAATGGGCTCTCTTAGAAAAGTTCATGTGGGATTCCTTGAAGCAATGGGCTTGGCTAATCGCTCCAATAAAAAAATATCAAAAACCCCCTCAGACCGTAAGAGAAAAGATATAATTCATGATCATGACAACGCTGAATTGCCAGATGAATTTGTCACGGAAGACGAGAAAAAGCCTCTGGCTTACTATGCCATACGCAAAAAGCTGAGCATATTGCTAGAAGAGCACAAGGATGCCAAGTTCATTGTGAGAGGACACAGTTTGGGTGGGGCTCTGGCCATTTTGTTTCCTGCGATACTCCTCCTACATAAAAAGACACAGCTCATGGAGAAGCTGCTAGCAGTTCATACATTTGGACAACCCAGAGTTGGGGATAGAAAATTCCGAGATTTTATGAATATGAATCTGAATGAACCTGTGACCAGGTACTTGAGAATGGTGTACTGCAACGACATGATTCCCAGGATTCCATTTGATGATGAAACACTTTCTTTCAAGTATTGTGGAGTGCGTCTCTACTACAATAGCTTCTACAAACAAAAGGTATTACTTTCATAACATCTTTATGTTATTCTTTTGTTTGAAAAAAGAAGTAATGTTTTACTTTTTCTGTGCCTCAATTGCATTGATTGCATTGCAGATGGTGAAGGAAGTTCCAAACAGGAATTTCTCCATGTTATACTACATACCGAGTATGATAACTGCAACGTGGGAGCTGGTGTACAATCTGATCATGCGATACACGAAGGGGAAAGATTTCAGTGAAGGTTGGTTCGCACTGTGTTTCCGATTTATGGGAATTTTGTTACCGGGTATGTCTGCACACAGTCCCCTGAACTATGTGAATGCAATTAGACTGGGAGATTGGTGGCGAGTGCGTATCCTCCAAACGAAGTAAAGCTCAAAGGCCAAACGGGACAAGACGGTCAGTACCAGGCCTCCAAAATCACTCCACACTTTAGTCCAGCTAGCACGGACCATGGCGGGAAGCAAATAGCCTGTGAATACACGTCATAAGCCTTCCGCAATCAAATGACAACTGATGTTTTTCCATTAAGGTCACTTGACTCTCTCTTTCATCTTTTTTGCCGACATCGCTGACATCGGACACAGCGGATACCCAACTAAGCATTTGTATAGCTTGACAGGGAACCCAGTGAGTCCTCCTCCAGAACGCCATAGCCACATCCCGTAGAAGCAACAGCAAGAATACAATTGCACACAGGCACGATGGCAACCACTCTTGGAATTCATCATAAGCAGAATACATGTCGACGGACTACCTAATGGATACATGTCGCTCTCATCATATTAAATTGGCAACAAATATCAAAGCCGTAGTCTAAGGAGGTTTTAATTTGGCTCGAAAATTACGTAAAGTTAAGGAATGAATTTGAAAAAAATTGTCAGAAATTTTGTAAATTTATTTTATAACTTTATATTTTTAAGATTTTGAGTGTTCTTGATATTGAATCTATTTTTACTGTAAAACAAAATACCATTTAAACATTCTTCCACTTATTTTTGTCAAAAAATTAGCCTGGTTCCTTCTCTACAAAGAAAAGGGTCAACATTTAGATACATTAAATTTAAGGGGAAAGTAGGTTCGATTTTAAAATATGTGAAGTACGAGTACGAGAAAGTTCACCTAAAATTACAGGTTTCAATCAAAATATCAAATTTCCAAGATAGAGGTGTCCTTACAGAAGGACGTGCGACTGTCAAGTTATTAAATTAGAAAAAGAGATGGGCCATTAAATTAGAGATGCAAAGGCTGTTATAGAGGACAAGGTCCATAATTGAAAAGAGAAAAATGGTCTGTGAATTAAAGTAAATTTGAAAAATTATAACTCGGAATTTGTATATTTTGAAATTAGTATAAGTTTTTATTATTTAATATATATATATATATATAATTAGATCTGGTATATGTTTCGTATATTTATATATTTTTAATTGGATGATAAAGAATTTAAGTGATAGTGATTTTTTTATTGTTTTAAATGTATTTTAAATATATAAATGAATTTAATGTATGTGTCATATTTAGATGGCCTAATTACATTACTCAAATTTATAATTTTAATTAGTGAAATTTTAAGTAAATTTAGCTAAAAAATTTAAATGACTAAAAGTTTATTTTAATTTAAAAATATTGATTTATTTATGTATTTACTTAGTTAATACTTTGTATTATTTATATAAAAAAGTATATTGTTCTATTTGTGTTAATTGGTTTGTCACTCGGGAGAATTAAACTAGTAGTACATTAGTACAAAAATAAAATCTTAATTAATTAAACTAGTGTAGCTATATAAATTAAATGTTTAATAGACATAAAAACACTTTATAATTCATTTCAAATTGCTAAAATTTTAAATTATCCATAAAATTAACTAAATTATAACTTTATTATTATTATTATTATAAAAAAATCAATATATAAATTAAACATATATACATTTTAAAAAACATGCAACAAGATTCTTAGCCACCCAGATTCATCCCCACTTTATCATCGAGGTTTCTAATCCAAGTTCCTAAAAAACCATAATGTAGTTTATATTACAGTTGTTTATGTGACCATTTTTCAATAATCAAATTAATTAAAAGGGTATAAATGACATAAGTATTTTGGAGATAAATCTCAAACTTTAATTCATGTATACTATTAAGAATATCCTAGAATATTTTGGGAAGGTCAAATCTCTACTAACCACCTAATAATGAATGGTAATTAAATTGAAATATTAAGGCTCTATTTGAAAATAAACACTAAATGTAATAGCATAAACGAATATTTTGGGAAGGTCAAATCTCTACTAACCACCTAATAATGAATGGTAATTAAATTGAAATATTAAGGCTCTATTTGAAAATAAACACTAAATGTAATAACATAAACTAATCGTCTACTAAACTATTACATAATTTTTTTTTCCTTTACTGTGTTAATAGGTAGGCTGTTGTGATTAAAAAATAATGTAAAGTAGTTTAATATCATTTAATTGGAGGGGGAGTTGACCTAGATGGTGGACTCCAAGTCTCCAATATTTTAGCAAGCAGAGTGAGTTTTTCATCCAATTGTAAAAGAACATTTTTCTATACATAGTGACATTTCTTATTGAACCTCAAAGTGCTCTATTAGTATTTTCCTTATAATTGTTTTAGTTGCTATCAATTATTACCTAGTTTTCTTTGTCCTTGTGTTTCAAGTATCGGGGATCCATCCCCCAATCTCCTCCTCTCCCTCTAAATATGAAATGAACTTTCTTTCTATTCAAGCTTCCCTCTTAGCATCATGAATTTCCCTTCTTATCCCATGAGGGGTTAATTGGAAGTATAATGATGTTGAATGTTCTCCTCCTTGTTTTCGTATGGACATTGAGGGAAGCCATGAGCTTATTCTTCCGCTATCAGTAGATCCCAGAGCTTCAGGTATCGTGAAACATGTGGTTTTGAGAAGGAGAAACGAGAGATAGAGTGGTAGAAAGGCCCATAAGAGGGTGACTTTACTAATTGGGAAGTACCATGGGAGGAGAACAAAGGAGTGGAATGAGACATCCACAAAGGATAATAGAAAATAGTGGGAAGCAAGACAAGTAATAACACCATAAATTCCTAGAATCCATAACCACAATAGGAAAGGATACTCGATACCAATAACACAAGGATGCACTACCCTACTACAGAGATCCTCAAACACTGAGATTAAGAATCTGTCTACTGGGATTAAGAATCTGTCTAGATACTTGAACCATTTAACAATGAGCATAAAAGGCTAATAGAATTAGAGAGACAAAACTAAAGCAACAAGACCTTGTATACTAACCATACAAAAAAACAAAATAAAAATTCCCCACAAGAAAGAAAACTCATAGAAAATTCAAATTCTATAAAAGCAATCTAAAAATAAAAAAGCCATAAAAAATTTATCCTACAAAACTTTTACATTCACTTTTATGAAATCCACCATTAAAAATAATTATAATCCAGATTTTTATTAAAGCCAAAATTACACTTAAATTGTCCCCTATAAATACAATAGTAAGCATACCCATATAACGAGCACTGCCATTAGATTAAACTAGTTTGATTATCCTCATTATAAGTGTTGGGATATCTAATAGCTGGCATGCGCTCTCATTTCATGAGGTGATGTAGCTGACAAACCACATATCCCTTCCCTTCCCTTCCACTGAACATACCATTTTCACATGTGATCTCGTTTAGGTTGGCAACCACGTGGGATCTCTCTTATCTAATTCTTTACATTTTAACATTCTTATAATGGCATACCTATTAAATTTTGAAAAATTAATTTAATTTAAAAGATATATATTTAAATTGAAATAATTAATTTAATTTGGAGAAATTAAATTGTTTTTAATTATTTTTAAATTTTTGAAAAATTAATTTAATTTAAAAGATATATATCTTAAATTGAAATTTATTAAATGTTCAAAGAATTGAAATTTTTTCAAATATTTTATTTATTTTTTAATTAAAATTAATTGAAATATTTTTTCTTGGGATAAAATTTTAATCCATTAAAAAAATTTAAATCAGATTAAAAAATATATATATTTTTAATAAATTATATTTTATATTTTTATTCTTTATAAATATAATTATTTATTATATATTATTTAGTATTCATACTATTCTTAAATTAAAATTTTGAATCGCTGACAAATAAATCACCAAAGATCATTAAATATCAATGAAGATAAGTCACATGATTCAAAGGAGATAGATAATTCCATGAAAACAATGTGAAACGAAAACAAAACCTATCCTTAAATTATGAGGGTTTAGTTTAATTTAAAAAGCTTATTTTAGTGATTTTTAATTTAATGTAAAAATATTTTTTTAAATTAAATTTATTACAGATATTATTTTTTAAATTATAAATTGTAGATTTATTTTAATTTTATTTTTTGGTATCTTAAGATATTTCTATGTCAAGAGATTTGATTCTTCTTTTAAATAGTTTATATTCCACATGAATACTATGGGTTTTCATAAGTCTAGAGCTCAAAGTTCACCGGTTCAAATTTACCTTAACTAATTTACAAAAATTAATAATATGGCTGAATTTTTGTTTTAACATAGCATTATTTTTATTTTATTTTGACAAAGTTAAAATGTTTACATTAAATTACATTAATCTTTTTATTTAATTTAATTTTAATTTTAATTTTTATGTATTTTGACGGAGTCAAAATGTTTAGCGGACAAGATATTACAATATCTCTTGTATGTTGGTTAAAAAGAGTATTACAATATCTCTTGCATATTGGTTAAAAAGTGTCTCTCAATGTAATAAAAAAATATTATATTAACCAAAATTTATATTTAAAAACACAACATTGTTTTAAAAATAGAAAGAAATTTTTTAGCTTCTAACTTTTCAAGAATAGATGTAAGATTATCGACTAAGTGGTGTAAATATATAAGTTCCAAAATTAAAGTATCTACATTAAAATGATGAAGAGTACTAACAAGAGAATTAACAAAGTTATAGAAGGAGACAATACCCTAAACTCAACATATTACAATTTTACACAAATCAATTAATTTAGACTTATAAATGCATTATATTACGAATGAATTAAATACTCAACCATTATTTTAATATGTAAAAAACTAGAAATAAAATTTTGGCGAGCTTCGGAGATGAACCCTAACCGCATTGTCGCCGCCTCCTTTCCTTCTGCTGCCATCTGGCCTTTGCTCGGCCCTGCCGATGATGGAGATGCGCGCTTCAGTCATGGAATGCTGGCCTCTTCCTTCAATATTGAGCAACATGTTTTCCAATCTCTTCCGAGAACTCCCTTCTCTCTAATTTGTTCCGCTCTGGACATTGGGGCAGCGAGATCTCAGCCCTCTGCTGCTGCATCTCGTATCATCTGTCCCCATCAGTTTGCAGATGCAACGGCTAAGGACGAACATGCAGAATATACTCTCGTTTCTCCTCAGGCAGCGGCTATTGGAAAGAAACATTATGCTCTGGAAGGCTGCTCAACCCTATTAGTACCTTCTCTGTCCCCCAAGAATAGCCGACACTCTGTTTTTAATCTTCAAAATTCTTGCAGTTTCCTGGATCTGCCTGGATGGAGCACCTGGAAGCTCTTGTGGGCGGAACACAATGACAGACTCAATGACCTATGGGCTCTCTCCTCATCTCCTCACAAACCCCTGCGGCAAGTTCAGGATAAGAAGGCCCTTCAAAGCATCAGCCTCCTCTCATCACAGATCTGCAGAGGAAAGCAGAACTCTGATCTCTCTGCCTCGTACCAGATCCAGATCATGCTCATCTCTGGCAAAACTCTGCTACAATGGGTGAGCTCGTCGGATCTCGTGCAGGACCTCAAGCATGTTCTGGAACTCAAGTTGGGGATTCTCTCTGCAGCTCAACGACTTCTCCACGAAGGTAAACAACTTGAGAATCTTTATCCCCTGTCTTTTTACAGCATTAAGAGAAATGCCTCCATCATTTTTACCCTTCGTTTGAGAGGGGGAGCAGTGGAACAGTCATCCTTAGCTGAGGCGTTTTCATACAAAGACGTTGTCCATGCTCAGATGCCTAAAAAAACAGCTCCACCAGTTCAGGCTCCCAAGCCTTTTTTGGTGGACAAACTGGAGGAAACCCCCTCCATTGAAATAAGGCATCCAACTCTGGATGAGCAAACCCAAAATTTTGCAGAGCATGCCATTATTTACAGGTTCAATGGGCTATGGCCTCGCACAACAGACCTCTACCAATGGATTCACACTAACTAGACCAACAATTGCAACGTCCTGTTATGCTCAAAGGGCTTCTTCATTGTAGTGATTTCTTTTGGTGAGGACTACCAAAAAGCTTTAACTGCAGGCCCATCGTTCTGGGGCTCAGCAGGTTTATTCCTCACCCCTTGGTTCCCAGATTTCGATCCCTCTATAGCAATCATCACCAAGCTCCCCATCTGGGTTAGACATCCTAATCTCCTGGCACATCTATGGCACTTTGCTGTATTCCAAGGGATCGGCAATTCTCTAGGCCGCTTTCTAGACACAGACATCTCTAGAGGGGAAAAGGGCTTATACACCTTCGCCAGAATCTATGCAGAAATAGACATGAGCAAAGGCCTCCCTGATCAGATCAATCTCAAAATTGGAAACTTCCATTGGACTCAGACCTTGGATTATGAGAATACAACCTTTCGCTACCGAAATTGCCATCACACAGGGCACCTTCAGAGATCTTGTCCCACGATGCTTGCTCCAAAGAAGAAAGCCACTCCTAAGCAGAAATCCAAAAGCTGGAAGCCTCATGATCCTCCTCCCATGGACGATTTTGATTTCAGCTCGGATGAAGAGGTAGAGGATGAGGAAGGAATGGAAGCAAAGTTGGCACAGGATCCGCCCTCGATTGGTCCTATGGATTCGTCTATCCCTCCAATCTCATAGAAAAGGAATCTTGAACCCTCCACCTCGGATTCAGACAAGGAGACCTCTCCGTCAGCCCAGCTCAGTTTGCAAATCATGCCAGCTCAGCAGAGTCCTTTTGGCTGGGTCAAAGTTGGTAAAAAGAAAGGGAAAAAATGCCGAATAGTTGATTCTACACATGTTGGGTACAATTGTTTGTTCTGCTTTGCTCCTCTGTTCTTCTTGTTTCTTCTTGCCCAACACTGCTCTCTTCTCATTTTCTTTTAGGGGCCGAGGTGGATAGCCTATCCTTTCTAGCTGCCTGTGTTCTTGCTTCTCTTGGTTGTAACTTCTTATTCTACCATACGTCCTCTTAATAGAATTAGTCTTTACTGAGAAAAAAAAATATGTAAAAAACTAAATTTAATATTGTAACTAACAAAATTATATTATTTAAAATTAATATAACATTGTTTTGATATGTGAGATGAAGGAAAAGGCGACATGATCAGAGCTCTGCAGTTTTCAGGTTTTTTGCAGTTGACATCTTCAGAGGTTTCAAGTTTACACTATGGTTAGCACCTAAAGTAAAGTCTGCGAGAAATGATAGTTCCCAAGGCCTCGCTATGACCAACAAGGTGAAATATATTATTGGGCCGGAGGATGACCTAGTCGAATTTTTGGAAGACCCGGCTGATTTGGAGCCTACTTTCACCATTTGGACACCCAACAGCCGAAATACACAACTGAGATCGATGATACAACCGAGATCAATGATATGGCTAAACATCAATACCCTCATAATCATGGCCAGAAACTATTATCCCCTTTATGCCCTCATCTGAAGCCCATACCCTAGCCGTTGAGCACATCCCATTCATTGCATATTCTAACTCTATCAACTATCCCATTGTATATGAAGAGGAGATTGCAAACTTTATGAATGTGACCCCCAAAGCATAGCCACATCCAACCCATCTACAACCAGCATCTGAAGAGAAATGAAGCGGAGGCATTGTCCCTTAGCCTCTTTGGCCTTAGGAGGTAACTCAACAGCCCAACCCACTTACTCACGGAAACCCTAATGTGTAGGAAATACCTGTGCAAGTGGAAAATACTCGAGTTTTGATTTACAAAGACATAAAAACCCTAAGTGGGTCTGGTAGTGCAGGTTAAGAGGAAAATCCAACTTCCAAAACTACAAGGGGAAAGGCCCTCAAACAAAAGAAGGCAGACCACAACTTGGTTGTAGGAGATGTTGTACCTCTTAGATAATAATGGTCAGCTATTATGCCAGAGCATCTAAGATAAATGTTTTGGGGGTTTTGTTTTTATTTGGGAGACCAATGGATGAAACAGATATAGAACTGATGTGACTAACCTATTGAATAATATCAATATCTCAGCAGAGGGCTGATATAAATATGTACACAGTGAAATATCTTTTATGATGATGAGCAGAAATAGAAAAGTAATATGATTGCCACAGTTTTCAAATTGAAAGCTAGATAACCATATTTATTAAAACCTTTAAACTATGTTTATAGGTTTGAGAAATACACATGAGCTTACAAAAGATGTTGATGATTTATTAATTTTGAAGGAATTAATTAAAAAAATAGTCCATTAATTCATTCTCTTTATAGATTATCACTTCAGAAAGCTTATAGGAATAGATTGAAATACAATTATTCCTACCTAGTTAATCTCTGCAAGACACAAGTATATGAAGAAAAACATAATGAATGATGCTAGAAACACTTATAAGAAACACAAACTATGCAAAACAGAATTTAGAATCCTTTGCCTTGTATTACTGATCCAGAAAGATTAATTACATCAGATGTTTAGAAATGCTTCTTCAAGGGTGCAACCCTTAATAACTCGTAAAGAGAGTTATTTATACAACAATAGGACGAAAAATATCCTAAACTGATGTTACAAAAATAAATTATTTACACAATAAAAAATAAAATCATCTAATGATCTGGCATTGCTTTGGTGCTGCATTGTTTGATGACTATCACTGAAAAAGTTGAAAAGTGGTTGAAGCTAGCTGGCTGTTCCCTAAAAAACTGAATGTTGTTCAATAATCCTTAATTAAGTAAATCTGTTAATTCTTCCCAGCGTTTCCTATCTGGGATATAAATCTTTGTTGCCCTCCTGTAGATTTCATCCATCTTGGTATATTTAGTAAAAGTGGGTTTTACCAAAAATATATACTTGATTTCATCCACGATGAAGAAAGAATCCCTGAGTGTTTTTACTATGAGAGCTGGTGTTGCTAATCCTTTGATATTGGCTACTGAAGCTGCATGGGTGCCCACCTCTTTTAACTTTTTGACATAATCCTCAATTGGCATCAATTTATCATTAATAACCATCATAGAAGGAAAACCTTTGTTGATCAAAGGTTCAATTTTGTTGAAGAATCTCTGAACCATGTTGTTAACATTGCTACACTTTTCTTGTAGCTGAAGGTTGAGATTTCTCTTAGTGATAATCTTCTTTACTTCTAATATTTTTGCAGTTCTGTCACTTATCCTTAACTCCTCAAGCTCATAGTCATCCTTGGAATTCAGGAATTTGATTATATCAGAGGCAGTCTTTGGCATATCCTCCAGCTACCTAGTTATGGATTCCACTACTTCTTGAGCTTTCTCCAAGAGATCTTTTTGATTGAATATTATCATAATGGAGGGCCAAATCTCCTTGATTGCCTCTGTGATTTCTTCCCGTGAAATTTCTTTTGCTAAACCCAACTTGTTTCCTATGAAATAATCTGTGAGTTCTTTCTTCAACATTTCAACTTGGCCTTTGAGTCTGTTTGTTTCAGTTGTGTTTGAATTGTCTGATATAAACTTCATAATCCGTAAATCTTTGAGTTCATCCTTTAGTTTATTGATTTCTCCTATCTAGATAGACAGGTTCTAAACAACTTCAATAAGTTGTTCAACTCCATCTGCTGTACTTGTTGCTGGTGTAGTGGTAGTAGAAACTGTAGTGATGGGAACTACTGCAAGAGAGACTACATCCACTGAAGTTTGAATGTTCTTGATAGCTTCCTCCTTCTCCTTAACCAATTTCTCCATCTGCTCCTCCATTTGTTTTATTTGCAAATTTTGTTCTATGACGAGTTTCATCATCTCTAACTTTTGGGTCTCTGTCTCCTCGATTTCTTTGGCCATTGGATCCTCAGATGATGGTAGTTTCAATTGTTTCTTTAGTGCTGCAACCTCAGTGTCCTTTTTCTTAATGAGCTCCTCTGTAGCATTTATGTTTGAGGGATCATATGCCATCCTTAGCACTATATTTTCCAAAGACTGTATCTTGGTATCTTTTGCTAATGAGGAGACCTTCTCCAACTTTAATTGTGACTGAATGTTGGCCAATGTAACCTGCATCTTTGACAAACTCATAGTAGTGTTTGTCAAGGTTGAAGTAATCATTTGTCTAGTTTGTTTGTGCATCTCAATTTGATCAATCAGATGCATATCCTTAACATTAAACTCAAAAGAAGTGTTTTTCTGGTATTGTGTTGAAATCCTGGGCTGAGGAACTTGGGCCTACAAGAAAGCCATTTGCATCTTCCCCTTCTCAGAGTTAAAGACGAAAAGAAGCCTTGCTTGAGATCTAGAAGAATGCTTCCAGAACTGGGTGTAAGTATTCAACTTCAATTCTTCATTCTTTCTTTTGATTTCACTAAAGACATGGAAGATGTCTTCTTGTTTATTCTATGGAATGACTCCAGCAGTTCGAACTATCTGCGGTTCATGAGAAGTGGTAGACTGAGTTGGAGATTGTATAGACTATTCACCAGACTGTGAATCAACATTCATAGAGACTCTTTGTTTCTTTTTCTTGTGAAAAACCTTGAAGCCTTGGCTTGTTTCCTCCGTTGTAGGTGAAGATTGTTCTCCCCTCCCTCTCTTTGCTATCTTTTCCTATGCAATTGGAGTTTGCATATTAGATGTAGAGACTACCTGCTCCTCAGCCTCCTGGAGGGTATTCTCTGTCCATTCCAACTGATTCTTGAACTATTATATCTCAGGCCTAGCTGTATGATGATATGGTGTGAATTTATTTTCCACCCTGAGTTTGGAGATGACTCCCAACGGGTCATATGCCCAAGAGAAATTGAGAGAAAATTTCAATTCCTTTAGCAGCTTATCAGCTTCCTCCCCTACTGCCCTAGTATTACAAATGAAGGGACCAACTTGAGCTTTGAGCTTAAATTGTGATTTCTTTTTGGAAGCTACAAAATGTACTTCATCTGCATTCAATATTTGCCTCAAGTACTCCAGTGCAAATATTTTAACAGGGAGGTACTTTGGCAGTTCGCAGGGTGGAAGCTCATAGCCAAAAACCTTGATTTCTATGTAGTTTTGGTAGTAATACCAATCTCCTATTGTAGCTTGATCTATGAACTGAAGTTCTTTGACAATCTCTTCACTGATCCTTGCTAATGGAGTGCTGCTCATAAGGCTTAGGGCTCGATGAATAAACAGTTCTATGAATTGCTTATATGTGAATTCTTCTTTCTCCTTCATCCCCATTGAAGTCTAGAAAATCACTGACTATGGCGATCCTTCTTCATCAAGTTTCTGCAGAGAAAACAGGAATTTGTCCCCCTGAAAATATATAAACAGAGACACAAGTACTAAAGCATGCTTGAATACTTCTTCAGTGTTAAATTTGACAAACTGCTCGTATGGTTTCAGCTATGAAATGACTGAAATCATAAATAACATTAGGATTAAAATCAGAAGAAAACATCGATAAGAAACCAAGGATGGATTCATTGACAAACTGATCAGAGTGATAACCAAGGTAATAGGACAGGATAGTAGTAATATGCCTAGTTCTATAAGGACACATAGATGAATCATAAGGGAGATTTATCTTTGGCAGAGGACTACCAATTGCTAAAAATAGTTCCAGGGTCTGGGATCTCTTGGTAAAGTCCAATTTGTTATAAGCTTCTATAAGGTTTTCATGAGAAAAAGGATGAGTTGGTGTAGTGGCAGGGGCCTGCAACATTTTCTCAATTGAATCAGCGTTAATGGAACAAAGGTTTTCTCCACTAGGTGAGATGATGGCTCTCTAGCTGGGCTCAAGTGATTCATGGCATTTTCTCATGAACTCTGGAGCTCTGTGTATTTGTGGAAAAATATAGTGAGGTAATTGGCATTCCCAGAGCCCATTTTCATCACTTTGGTTAATTAGCTACTCTTCTCACCAACAATAAATTTCAAATAAATCAAATTGAGAAGAAGTCTCAATGATTTTACAATCCTTGTCAACTAATGGAGTATGGTGGAAATTAATATGTGGTTGAATTAGAGGATTTGAAACTTCTGCAATTGCTTTTCCCTTGGGAGGCATTTTGTCAAACGAAAATGCAGACTGTAAATGACAAAATGGCAAAAGGAGTTACCAGAGTGGAGATAGGTAACTAACAAGTGGACCTGGAAGATGTGCTTGTGAACAGGACAAGTGGCTGCTAGAATGTCAAACAGTGGCTGAGTCGTTGAGCAGGCAGGCATGAAGAACACTCTCGGTCAAAGAAGTTAACTGTGTAACCTTTGAAATGCATGACACAACTTTTATAAAGAGAAAAATAGAGTGGGAAGGGGCACCGAACATTTGAAACTTCATTAATTATCCAATAGGTTAGTTAACAGACATTTGGTTATAAATGCATGGGAGCAGAAATTAATGGGCAACGGATAGGTGGTAGATTATTAGACAGGAAATATGAAGTGAAGGTGACATGGGGTGGTGGTAATGACTATGAAGGATACCGCGTTCGGGGGTAAGATGGAGAAGTTTGTTGTTTTGGGATTTTTAGTCCCAAAAGACTAAAAGGTACTTTTGGTGGTTTATATAGGCAATATGAAAAACTGCCCATTCCGCCCGCTCCTTCACCCCCCCGCCCGCACCCCACTGATAAACTTCATATGGAAAATGAGGGCCAAAAGGGAGTGTGGGTCGTATGATTGCAGAGGAGTGTGCAAGATGAGAGGTGAGGTGGAGGGAGTTTAACGTGTGAGTGGGGAATGAATGGTGGGGTCGCGATATGATAGGTGGATGTGGCAGCTATGGGATTGGGTGTTTTAATGAATGAAGTGATAGCATATGAATGAAATAACATAAAGTCTAAACTTTGGTTATTCGAAAAATGACGGAGGAGGTCAATTAAACATCAACTAAACAAAAATTGAACAACAACTCAACAACAATTGAATAGCAACTGAACAAAAATTGTCTCTATGTCATTGATCTCTTCTCTCCAAATCTAATGGTCGGCAGTGACATCGCAAATCACACTTTCTTCCACCCAAGGTTAACTCACTCATGAATGATGCGATGCGATATTGATCCCACGGTCAGCAATCGGTAGTCATCCAACAATTGACAGTGGTATCACATAGGGTACTTGCGTGATGCTTACCCACCCTAGGGGTACAACAAATCCACTCATAGTTAGCAAGCCTACACCTAAAGTTACAAAGTTTGGAGAAAGAAAAGGAGGCTAAACTAGAAGTGCACGCAGAAGTCTGGTGTTTGAAGTGTAAGGGACAGGGGCATGATAAATATCACTATCCAATGTACACAAATTATATTGCAGGAGCAGGGCCAATTCCCCTAAATCCAGAAGCTCCAGCAGCGCTGAGCATGGGGGCTACGATATGGTGTGATATTTGTAAGGTTGTTGGACAACATTCGACGAATAATTTCCATTTACTTCAAAATTTTGTCTAGACACCCTAGCAGTTGTCCTGTAACTTCTGCAAATATGTGGGCCACTATGAGCGCCATTATCGAAGCTATGAGCTGATGATGGAAAGGAAGCCTACATATCGGATGCAAGAAGAAACTCGGCCTCCAAATCAAGGTGTCAGAGGAGCACATGGAGGATATCAGGGTCGAGGACGGGGCTGTGGATGAGGAGGACCTGGTAGAAGTCAGAGCCATATTATCTGCTACAATTGTAGACAACCAGGGCACTATGTGCGAGAGTGTCAAAATCCTAGAGACCCATCATGTAAATACTGCAAACAGTTTGACCATACTATCGAAGAATGCCCGATGCTAATAGCTAAGATGCAAGACAAGAAAACATAGCCTCAGTAGCCTACGCAGAATCTACAAGTGATGAGGACTGAGCCCCGCAAAAAAGATCAAAGTGTTAACATTGTGCTAAGAAGTGGAATGATGATTGGTGTTGATAAGGGTAAACAACCTGAAGAAGAAGGATGGATTTGCAAAGCGCTAGAGAAAGAATTTGGCTTTGATTTGAATCACACTAAGGAAACATTTATGGAAGCTAAGAAGAGCTTCGCTAAGGCCTCCATCTCAAGAAGCCAGGACAAGGTGCAAGAAATCAACGCACCTGTAGAGTTGATCCGTCTATACTCACTACGTTTTTGGAGACCTGCATGAAACTACTGCACGATAGCAAGTATGTGGAGGGCCTGTAGGAATTAATAAATAAATGCACTAGCAAAGAGAAAGCCCCTAACAGACAACACATAGTCAGAAAGATTGGAAAACATAAATCACAAATAGGGCACGAGATGAGGCTCACTGCACAGATCAGTGAATATGACAAGGACCAGGTCATTTTGGATCTTGAGTCTGATGTGAAGTTATTACCGAAACAAACATGGGAAAGGACGGGGAGACATGCGTGCAGTGGTCTCTGATTCAGCTTAGGATGGCGAACCAACAAAAACTCATCCCCATGGGATGATTATATGGAGTAACAGTTGATATTGAAGGTGTGAGTGTGGTAGCAGACTTTGAAGTTATAAAAATTATCGATGACAGTAATCCATACCCCGTGCTCCTGGGAATTGAATGGGCTATTGATATGAATGGGGTCATCAATTTGAAGAAGAGGGCAATGTCATTTGAAAGAAAGCCTCTTCGGGTTATAGTACCATTGGACCTTGCAGAAGGGGCACGATATATTAAACCAGTCTAAGATTATGAAGAAAGTGATGTTGAGCTTAATCAAATCTACAAAATAACAATGTGAGATCAAGTCTGGATCAATCCAATAATAGATGAGAGGATTGCATGGGACTGGGAGAGTTCTTACACCTTTGATTCAGACAAGGAGTTAAAGCATTGGCAAAATCACTTACATGAGGTATCTACCTTGCGATGCAATCTGATGACGAAGTCGCTGCACTATGTTTCGTCAGAGGTAAGGAAATTACCCTATTACGATGGTTTAACTGATGTAGATCTATTATTGGATGAATTTGAGTGCAAAATCCCTAAGGATCACTATTTCCAAGAATTAGAGCTAGCACTGCATGCATTTCCTGCACAATGCTGGGGTATGCATAAGGATAGTTTTGCTGGATGGAAATATTACAAAATAATGATAAAGCTACGGTTTGGGCGTGATAACACCAAAATGACAGAGAAATATATTATAAGAGATGATCCACGATCACCTAGAAAAATGGACTAAAGCATGGGGAACAGAACCACAGCCAGAGTGGGTACACATATTTTTCCATACTTTGGATACAATTCCCATGAACTGGTATTTGGAAATGGAGCTCTGCCATGGCACCAAGGAATGGGATGTATTGAAGGAAGGGTTCTTAATAACATTTATCTTTGAATATGGCTTTGCAAGCATTTATGAAGTGTTACAAGAGATTAAGACAGTTATATTTAGAACGTTGATGGAACCTATGGAATGGACCCAACCAGACTAGGGCACCCAGTTGCGCCATGCATTGGAGTGCTATAATGTGACCAATGAAGAGGAAGATGAAGATCCGAGAAAAATTAATATTCTAGAGGCAAAAGGGCACCATGAAGTCAAAGGCCTGCAAATAGAAAACCCGGACATCTTCGTGTTTTTGAAGACAAAGCAAGTAAACATTGGCACTAACGAAGAAATGAAGTTCGTGAAAATTGGAGATTATTGGGATGACGCTACAATGGATAAAGTTATTGAGTTACTATGCGAGTATGGGGATCTCTTCCCTACTAAGTTTTCAGATATAAAGGGTATACTTGGCGATTTGGGCATTATGAATATCACTCTGAAGCTAGACGCAAATCCTATTAAACAGAGGCCGTATCACCTTAATCCTAAATACAAGGAAAAGGTTCGCCAAGTGCTGGATAAGGTGTTGGAGGTAGGCATCATATAATCGGTTGAAGAATCTGACCGGGTGAGCCCGATGGTGGTTTAGGAGAAGAAACAAAAGGGTGAAATTAGGATTTGCATAGATCTACGGAAGCTTAATGATGGTGTGTCCATGACCCATTCTCAACGTCATTTACAAATGAGGTATTATACAATGTTGGGGGCCAGGAAGCCCATTCCTTTACTGATGGCTTTTTTGGGTATCATCAGATGAAGATCGCACCAGAGATAGGAGAAAAATGACCTTCGCAATGGAGTGGGGTTGTTTTCAATACATCGTGATGCCATTTGGGCTTAAGAATGCACCTGTGATATTTTACCGCACAGTCATAGTAGCGTTCAAGGAGTTCATTCATAAGTTCCTAGAAGTATACTTCGATGACTGAATAGTGTTTGGATTAGTGAAGCACCATGTAGCAAGTTTGTGCCTGATGTTGGATATGTGTCGCAGATACCAAATTGCGCTGAATTTGAAAAAGATCATATTTTATATTCCCTTTAGGATCTTGTTGGGTCATGTGGTATGCAAACAAAGATTTATGGTGGACCCTACAAAGATTGCAGCAATTGTGAATTTGGAGGCCTGTAGGAACATCAAGAAGTTGCACATGATGTTGGGACATGTTAGGCCCCTATACCAATAGGTGTCATATGTCATGATTGACTTGATGAGTTATGTAATATGTTCATACATTTTCTTGTTGCAAAGGTTTTCCATATTTTCAAAAAATTAAAAATTAAAATTAAAAAATGTAAAGAGGGTATACCCTAAAAGAAAAATCAAAGGGTAAAAAGAATAAAATATGGTAAAAAAATGAAAGAAAATGAACCCTAACAAAAGAAAAACCAGGAAAGTGTGCAAGTCTAAATGCCACTACTTTTTATTTTTGCGTAGTAAACAATTGTGTGCAGTTTGTCACCTTTGCCACAATTCATGAATAGTCAAATGGTCTAAATTTGGCTAATTCATTTTTCAACTTCATGTTGTAGAAATAGAGAACAAATATTTGACCAAACAGTGTAATCTTGGCAGATAAGTAGATAGGTAGAGTAAATAAAAGGAGCTCAATAGTTTAATCTGAACCCTTGGATGTAATAAGTGTAGACTTAGATAGGATTTGCCATGTAAAAGAAAAAGAAGATTTGATAAGGGTTTGCCAGTCTAAGTGCACCCAAATAAAGAAGAAAAAATGTTAGGTTAAAGTAGGTAGGGTAGGTAGTTGATGTTGCAGAATCACATGTGATGAATAATGTCTCTAAAATGTGTTAATCTTTCATTTTTCATCACAAGGCCAAGGCATACACTACATTGAAGACATCACAAGCAAAGCAAAGTCACAATGATTAACTCTCCTTCTCATTTTCCCTAATTATTCACTAATTTCCCCTAAGCACTAAGGCATTTGTTAAATCAGAGGGGCTCAGAGCATTTCTCTGACTTCTGGAGGGACCAGACCCTCGGCCCAATAGTTTACAAAGCCTAAGTACTTAAAATCATTCATAAGTCATTCATTTAATTTCATAAGTCTTTTTCTAAGTAAAATCCTATTTTACTTGGAAAAAATACACAATATCACATAAAACCCCTTTTTCCGCTTTAAGCCTAAGTTTAAATGCAAAAATATAAGGTTTTTACTTATATTACATTTTTCATATTGATTTCTAACTTGTATTATATTATTCCTGGATACAACTTCACCCTTTCTCGTAATATGTAAATATATATAAAAAACCCCGAAATAGTAATATCCCGCCCCATTGGTTAATTATAACCATAAGTATGTTTTAACTAGTATTAGCTAGTTAACTCGTAACTAGTTAAGAACCCAATCCCCGCTGCGTTAATTGGAATTAATTAACCATCACGGTTAATTAAGAATCTCCTCATCCATTCGCAACAACCCCGAGACAATTAAATAAAACTTAATCGTGTCGGGCCTACCGCAGTTAAACCCCACCATACTGCGCCTCCCACCCACCGTCTGATCGCGCTCCCCTCATCTGACGATCATTATTGATATCACGCCACACTTTGTGACCATGCGTTAGTGCGTGATCACAAAGTGGTTTTCACCTCGTACCTCCGCCACACGTCATGCAATCAATGGGATCGATGGCTCCTTCCCGAATACCGCCTGCTCCCAAAATCGGTGCGATACCATACCGCTTACAACCCTCAAAATATGAAAAAAACTCCTGTCATTCCCCACACACGTCATCCGCCTAATAACCAAAAAACCCCGCCAACCTTGATTTTGTTAATAAAACAAACAAAATGATGTTTTCATTGTTTATATTGCGAAACTGTGTTCCCATGCAAAGGACGTCCAAATCAACTGCCCAAGTCTTCCAGCCACCACCTTGCTAAGAAATTCGCAGACGATGCAGCCTGGAACCTGTTAGTCACCATCAACACTCGTCATTGCACTGTTGATTCCCCAAATAACAGGTATTTATCCAATTTCCGCCGAAACCCTGCAAGTTTTGGTTTACACTATAAATTCCACAGAAAAAGGTCAAATTTAGTACAAATTCAGTCTTTATTTCACCATATAAGTTCCCACACCTGCTGTTTTGCCCATTCTTTCACAGAAAACCCAAATTCCTTTCTGAATCCACAAGAACCAAAAATGGAAACCCCCGTTGTTTTGAATGTGGCACCAATCAATGCCCCTCATAAGGACCAAGAATATCTGCCTCTTGCAGATAAAGACTTCCAAATAAAGGACCTATCTACTTACCAAAATCACATTAAGATCTTTTGCCAAGCTAGAGATAACTATCTAAATGGCTCAAACACCCTGGGACTATGGGAATCCAACCTTCCCAGGTATTTTCTTCCCTCAATCCATGTGTTCCTGATCTAATTCATCAATGTTGTGCCAATTATGACCCTAACTGCAGAGCTGTTATGTCCCCAAGTCAAACAGTCCTTTTCCCCATAACAACTGCATCCATTAATGAAATGTTGCAATTTTCCCCTGGTCAAGCTCTCACTCCCCTTTCTATGGTATATTTACTTGAGAAATCCACTCTAATACCACAATCTGAACTTATTCGTATCTGTCAAACCTTCATGTTAGAAAAACATCATCCCAAAGGCCCACCTTCTTATGGACATACCCTTTTTACATATATGGGAAGACTTATAGTGGATATGATATCTTTAGTTATGGGATTTAACACTAGCGAATATGTTGATGAGGTAACCCTAGTGTTATTTTCAAGTTTTACTCCTAGATAACCCCCTGTTGTCAAATATGACTATGCCTCCTATATTGCCAATAAAATTCATGACTAATTCCTGAGACTAGACAATGAAGGAGTCTTGAAATACACCACTTTCATCTATCATCTTATGTTGTATCATTAGTCATAAAACTTCCCTTTTCCTGTCAAGAAGCTTGACACCAAAGGAAATCCCAGGTTTGTCATATTTTGGAGTCCCATCTTCCACTATTCCTCTGATTCTCCTTATTCCTACAATGAGTTTATTGATCTGTTTGTTCATCTAGCAACCACTTTATTGACAGGAGTTTCTCCTCCTAGGATCAATGGTGATATGAAGAAAATCCTCCAGCTCTCCAAGTAGTACAGGATAGGTGACTGGTACCTATATAAGAACCATTCAGAAATCAGGATCTATGGGTGTGAGCTCTGACCTTTTAAGCTACCAAAGTATGTTCCAATGAGACTCTTTGCATTGGAATATTTCAGGGAAATGATAAATGCATACCTAGTTCATTTTTATAATGCCAAGAAGAAAGCTCAGCTTAGAATCAAGAGCCAGCTATGCCCTTTTGTCTGCAACACTAGGGAAGCATGGAAAGAAGCAGAAAGAATTTTAGAAGATCATCTTAAGTTACAAAAGAATTTTTGGTGGATACCATATGACCCTAATAGCTTTGTATGTAATAGAATAATGAAGAATAGATTGTCGCGATACATTCACCATAGGATTCCAGAGATTGAACAATTTACAAATATGGATGAATGGAGGGAAGGGACCCTAATAGAGAATGATAGTGAACAGGTCAAATTTGAGAATGTTATGAGAAATCTTGAGAAAACACTTGACCCAGATTCTTTTGGGGAGGTACAAAGACCAGGAATTGGTGCATCTACTGCTGGAACCTCTCAGCAACTTCCATAGGAAACCAGCACACCAGCTACAGAGTCATCCAAAGGCAAAGAACTAGAAACCAATATTTAAGTTACAGAACAGTCTACAATGTCTAAGCAGCCTGAAACTTCCAAAGAATAGGTCCAAATGCCAACTCGTACAACTCAAACCAATGTAGAAGCACCTCCAAACTTGCAGACTCCTCTGAATGAGGAAAGGAACAAAAAGAGAGACAGGGAAGTAGCTACCCCTACTAGTGGACCCCCAGGGCAGCCTGGTACAAAAAGGCAAAGGTTAAATCCCCTTTCAAAGGAGTAATTTGTTGAAGAGACAACAGATAGTCAGAGGGAAGAATGAGTAGATAGCCAACAACCTTTTCCAGTAGGAGGAACATCCACTAGCTCATAGAGACAGGAGCTCGAAAGGCAGTAAAGTGTCGAGATATCATCTTTCAGGTCACCAGGGAAAGATGCCTTAGAAATTAAGAAAACATTCATAAAAATCAAAGCTAGGAATAACCCATTGAGGCTTCAAATTTATAATCAATATTTGAAAATGGTCCCCAATAATCAACAGAGATTAATGTCAGCATATGACATTAAAGAGGGCAAAATGATAATGAGCTACTTCAAGCCTAATGTGCAACAACCTCAATCAACAGCAAATTATCTCAGAAAAAATTTAGAAGTCATGGAAAAGGATATTCATCCTATGGATTAGATTGAATTGCATAAACAAACTAGAGAAGTGATTTATTCAACCTTGACTGGTAAGACAATGATGACCCATAGGTTGCAAAATTCTTTGGATAACACAACTACCCAACTACACTTAGAGAAAGCCTCCTCCCAAGCTAAAGATAACATAATAAAGTCTTCAGAATAAATAATTATTGGATTGGGACATGATCCCAAAGATGTGAAGGGTGTAGAAGCATTAATCAAAAAGAAAGATGAAGATATTGCTGCCTTGAGGAAGTAACTAAAGTTGCCTCCTTCAAGGCATCCATAGACTGATGAGATCATGAAACAAAAATTTGAAGAAGAGCTTATGGATTTACTTCTAAAACTTAATGAACGATTAAATGAGACAAAGTAGGAATTATAAAAAGCATTGAAGGAAAAGCAATAAGAGTCGACCTCTCAGCCTCCCGATGTGATACTAGTAGTCTCAACAACAGTCCCTTCCACACTTGGGACAACATTAGCACCAAACATTCCAGCAGCCACAGCAGAGGTGGTCACAGGTACAACAACAACAGGACTAGCACAGGGCAGCAGTGCCAATTTGAGCAAAAAGGAACTAATAAATTCAACAGAGGACATGAAACTACAAGTTTTAGAACTAAAAAAGGTAAAAGAATGGTTTGCCAAAATGGAACGAAGCTATGATCTCTCAAAGATAAATGTTGTAGAAAAGACGAGAGAGATTAAATGATTAGAAAATAAAGTGAAATCATTAGAAAAGGATCTTACTTTTGATAAGCCTCTAGTAGAAATTAAGAAAATTCTTTGGGTCAGCATCACTCAATCCATAAATGATGTTTGGCCATCCATCCAAGTAATTTTTGAGCAAATTGATCTAGTAAGGACAGCCCAAGAAGAAATCCAAAGGACAAATGCAGAATTAGGAAGAATGTTTGAGGAAGCCAACAAGCTTATACATTTTTTGAATACTAAGAATAGGGACCAACTGGAAGAACTTGGCATTAAAGACGGAACAAAGACCATTTTAGAAGTCAAAAGGGTACTAACCAAAAGAACTTTGATGCAAGATTTAGAAAGAAGATGCCATGACATGCAGGCAGAGATCAATGCTTTTATGGAGAAATTTGCCATTTTGCATAATAAAGGGCTACCCAGTCCTTTAGTGATTAATGACAGATTAATGAGACATAAAGATTATGTGGATAAATTGAATCAATATGCAGGCAATCAAGCAAGTTCATCAACAAATGTATCAGGAATAAAAGCACTCCCTACAGGTAGAGTTCTCTATGACAATCTAGAGAACCTGTTCTATGTGGAGCATGAACTAAAACACTTGTTCCCAATTCAACCTACATTCTACAGGTACACAGAAACATATGAAACTCTCTGCAAGCTCCAGAAAACCAGAATACCACAGCCAAAATGGTGGGAAGAAATGTTTGAAATTTTGTAATTTATACTTGGTAGAAAGTAAATTCTAATTTTTACTACAATCAATGAGGGTAAAGAGGATGAATAGAGATCAACAGGTAAAGAGTATCAGATGCAGGTAAAGTGTATCAGTAGGAAGATAAAAACAGAGTAGCCAGCACATAATCACACCAAGGACAGCAAGGGGCCAAATCATAGGGCCTAACTCCAGCACATTCTCAAGAATAGGGATAGCAAACCATTCAATTGCCTTATCTGTCATCTACGAGGTCTTCTGGCCCTATTTTCTTGTAAAATATGATTATTCATTTCAGATTATATCTCACTTTGTTATGAGATATTTCATTGTAAATTTTTTTGTATAAATACACCCCCATTCAGAAGATTGAGGATGGATTCTTAGACATTGCTGTAAAACTGATTATTTTGGAATAAAGTTTTGTTGGACAAATCATACATCGTTGGCTGGATGAAGAATTAATACAAAGGACTTTTCTCAGGATTCATGTGCATTACATCGGAAAAATAAGTATTTATAACTCATGTGTTATTTTTCTCTTTTTTAAATATTTCAATTATGTTTCATGTTTGAATATCAAACGAAAATGCTTAATTCAAAAAGTGTTTCAGTGCAATCTGTTTTCAATCGTTAGTATTCTTGATGTTTTCTTCTAAACTAACATGAACAGTGAATTCTTAATTGCTCATGTTTCCTAGTTTACTCATTATTGATCATTTGGTAAAAATCCTTAATTGCTTTTATTAGTGATCATCCAAGTTCCCTCTTATCAAAGCATGTGGAAGGATTCTTAATTGCCCTTCTTCCCCCTTTGAGCCCACTCCATCCTATCAAGTTGTCATTCTCTCCCTGTTTTAGCTATCTTGCCCTGCGAAACCATCCTTTGCTATGAAACCAAATCCAGTTTAGCCATTCTCTGTTGACTCCATTAGCCTAATGGCCTAAAATACTCAATGATACCCCTTTGCTATTGAATTTCATCGCCAAATTCAACCAAAATCCCAAAGATTTCATAACTAGCCTAAAACCTTTCCAAAATAAAGCTAAACCTTAAAGAGAGAGCCCTCTCTATATACAGATTGGCTAGATTCTGTATCTAAAAGTTGGTTTGTGGTTACCTCGGACCCCTTTCCTCTTCTTACAACTTCTAGGAAAATTTGAGTGATAACATAGCGGCAACTCCATTGGGGAACAAATAGTTTGTTTGTTTGTTTTTATTGTTTGCTTTATAAACTATAGATGGAGCCTGAAGTTAGCCAAGTAGCCTTTAAACTTCTCTTGCTTTTCAAGTGCATACTATATGAATGTTGCTTTAGTCTATCTCCGGTTTAGTTTATGAACTGAACATCTAAGTTCCAAATATTCGACCAGTTCCTCATGTCAAATAAATCTTTAAGAAAGTTTAAATCTCATATTTAAAGTATGGCTTCCTGGAGAACTAATTTTTTCTTCATAATTGATTTACAGGTTTAGATTTGATCTATGATGGTGGATAGTGATCAGACACACAGAGATTAAAATCATCCACCTGGCGACTCCAAAATCAATTCTACAATGAAGACTCCACTGGAGGAATGAATCTAAAAGAACTATGTGAAAAGATCAGGCTTTAACTTGGATTGTTATTCAAGACATTATGTTCTTTCTCATCAAGAAAGTCTTTCAAATGTATATAGTATTTTAGAGAAGATCTTAGAGTAGTTTTTAATTTATCTCTTTTGAAAATTGTAAATATAAAATCTCCATGCACATTTGAGCATCATTCTTCTGACTCTTTTGATAATCATTTTCCAATCAAGACATTGTTGTTCAAAGATTCAGAGCTTCAAGTTTCAAATAAATTCCACAACCAAACAATCCATATTCCAAATCACTAATAGTGATACAAGATGATAGGGTTTGTGGAAAATCTTTCATTTCATGAAGCTTTAAATGAATTCAGGGATGAGTTATCAAAATTTCAGCGTGATGAATTTTTTTTAAGAGTTGTGTTTAAATTGGTCAAAACAAGAAAAAACTCTCATAGAACTAATACGTATTTTCTTAATTTAGTTGCTGAAAAATATGAAAATGAAATTAAACTTTTGCATTCTCAAATTCAGTGATATAATTTCCGAGATCCTAAAGGATTCTTACAAAATTTTCCTTCTCCAAACGAAAAGGAAATTGTACTGCCTTTTGATTTGTAGATTGAGGATGATTATGCTTTCGAGAGCAAGACTGAAGAAGTAGTTTCAAGGTTTAGTATTGAGGATACAGCTGATCAATTAAACATTGAAGGCCTAGAAGAAACTATCATACTTTATGATTTTGTTGATCCTATAGCATATTATATGGAGGTTCTTCTCAATTCAAATTCTTTAACGTGTTTTCTCTATGAGGACCAAATACATCAGCTGTGGCCTTTATATATCACAATTTTTATTATGTGGATACATGATCAAATTATGCTTCTGATTTTATCGACAATCAGTCAAGTAGTTCATTTGTTTCTGCAGTTGCTTGATTGGCTTCATTGGCATTTTTGTATTATTTAATTCAACCTAATTTTCAATAATATAGAGTAGGTAGTATTTAATTAGATTATGAAATAAATCCTAAAATATTTGAATCCAATCAAAAAGCCTTGAGATCTTGATGATTTACTAATTTGGTTTGAAGGTTGCAGCACCTTTTAGTTTCAGGTCAAATCTCAAGTTGTGTAGCAGGAAAAGGTTGAAAAGATTTTTAATAAAAAGACCAAGGCTGAAGATTCCTACCTACGTGACAAGGTGCTCAAGTGGGATTAAAGAAGGGAGAATAAAGGTTTGGTGTTGATTGGATGGTAATATTGGAATTGAAGCCCAAAGAGAAGGCCCTAAGCTTCAGAAGTATCACTGTCATATATATAATAAAGTAGCAGAAAAAAGAAGATTGCAGAGCCTAGGAGGAAACCAAGACGTTTTACTATGCTTGGTTATTGTTGTCAATTGTTCTCGTTGCATGGAGATTGCTCGAGGATAGACAATTTCCTCCGCTCCTGTAAGGATTGCCGGAGGCAATGCAATTCCCTTCCTTATGGTCTACCAAGGGTGTTGCGCGAGTTACAGAGAAAAAGGTATTTTAGACTTTTATGGAAATGGATATTCATATGGAAATCAGACAGCGCCCAAGGTTGTCCCCAACCTTGTTCACGTATCTGTCAGCCTACACATCATTCAATGCTGACTTCCATAGAATCTATATCTAAGCGCGAAAGGATCCATAGCAGAAATGGCACTAGTTTCCATATTTGGTGATCGACACAGACATACAAGAGATTGTAGCGAAATGGACGACAAAGTGTCACACCTCGTTAGACATAGATGTTGGATGAAGCACGAGAATGAAAAGTTATGTTGCACAGAAAAGAAAGGAGGTTGCTAAGAAGGTTGCGCTTACCCTAGTAAAACGAAAAAAGAAGGAAGCTGCAGAAAAGTCTCACATAGAGTAAGAACGCACTGCTAAGGAGCAACACGAGTCATAGAAAGATGATAAGTCACCTTCACTGGAGACAGAGGAAGAAGAGATTTCAGGCCAGGGCGGAGGAGGTGATGAGGGGTAAATCACCCCATTTATTTTGAAAAGACACAACAAAAAGCAACAAGGTGGAACACGGAAGAAGCATAAATTTGATAGAACACGGGCTGATCCCATGGTATTAATAGAGGGAGATCTCGATGAGATCGGCGATAAAATGCGGGACACTGTAACAGAAGTGTTGCAGCAATTTGAACAGCAATAGATGCATACATTGGGGGAAGTTCAAAAGGATTTGTGAGTATTGTAGCTCCAAGAAACCAGAATACAGGAAGATGTTGGGAAGACGAGCGACGCGCAGATCGCCTCGCCACAAGATGTGAGAGTATTCCCTTTTCCTGAAGGGTCACCCCACGCCAAAACAGATGAACAAAACACACTACTTCATAATGTCATGACCATGGGACTAAACATTGTTGTGCTATCCCTTGAATCTCTACATGCCTTACTGCAGGGATTCATGGAAGAGCTCAAGATCAGAGAGCAGTGAGCACTCTCTGCCATCAGTGAAATTAAAATCAATAATCAACAATTATTCACTGAAAAGATGGAGTCTCTGAAGGAAAGGAGGTGCTACAAGCACACAAATCGCGTCTAGAGTCAGCAGTAGCAAAGGCATGTAAAATAGTGCTTGAGCTTCACATCTTGGAGGATGCACAACCAAAAACTAAAGTCAAAAAACTAACCGCTGGTGTGCGTGAGGCTAAGGCAAAAGTTGGATGAGTCACTTTTGAGTTCAACATGAATATTGCAGAGCTGCAGTTAAAGTCATAGCCAATAACTCCACCTGAGGTCTAGGAGTAGGGCAAAGTTGAAATTAAGAAAGGCATGGCTACCTTGGATGCCACAGTCAGTGACTGTGCGTCACTGTTTGATCAGGATATTGAGCTGTTGACAAATCTGTAAGAGGACCCAAACCTGCAGATATTGAACACAGAGGTAAGGTAGAGGCAATGTCAATATAATGAGGTCAGGGCGACTATGCGCGCCTTAGCACCAGCGTAGTGACTTGCCAAGTTACAGGAAGGAAAATAGCTATTGGCACATGTAGGAGAAGCACAGAAGAAGGAGGCTTTGCTAAAGGCTAGGTTGTAGCCTTTGTTAGAGGAGGCTTATCAAGTCATGACTTCCATTCAGGATAATCTTAAGGGACTACAACAAATTCAACAAACGATGAGGATGGCAGTAGAAGGACTAGCCATGAAAAAATTAGTCAAGGAGGTTCAGCAGGGAGCAAAGCAGAGTGCTATCGAAATTGCAGTGGTCCAGGTGGAGCTGGGGAATATTCGCAATAAGATCAAAATGCCAGTAGAGTGACTCAAGGGTGAGTCACGATCTTTGTGTTGGGGGCCTGTTGGGATGGGGTCCCCTTGGTTAGTTTTGGGTTAAGATAACCCAATTTTTGGATACAATTTTGTAATAATGTAAAGTCTTTGCGATTTGTGGATGGAAAGTGCGGAGGAAAATAGGGGTCAGAGGGGCTTAGCCCCTTGTTTTGGATAAGTTTTGAGTCGGTTTTGAGATTCACCCATGGTCCTCAGACCATGGCATTGTATGAAAAAGTCTATAAGTAGTGAGTCTTAGTGAAAGGAAGAAAGAGCTAAGTAGAAAAGAGGAAGAGCAAAGATAGAGAAGCGAGTAAGATAGAAGAAGAAAGGCTCTGCAACTGAGTGCACAGAGGTCTAGGTAGAGTCTACAGCTGAATGCATAGACCCCTGCAACTATGTGCATAGGGAAATTTGTAGTTTGTAATCCTGAATTGAAGATCAATAAAGACAATTTTCCGAAGAATTCATGTGTATTTCTGTTTATCTGTATTAATGTTATGTGTTGTCGATGAATGATGTGTTTTATGGAATATTGATTGAATGTTACATGGTTCTCTTGAATAGGTGTTAATTATGTACACAATGCATGTCTAAGTACTTTTGCGAAGACTCTAAAATAGATTTTGTATAATCAATTTTATTTTCACAAACCACTGATGATGCTATGAAATAAAGACATTCATCATATGTCTTTGATCCATGACCAATTCTCTTTGATGTAGATGCTCAATTTTAGATACTGGTATTTCAAAAGATTCATGTTTAACTTCAATTATGTGTAGGTCGTTTGTGCTTTTATTTATACCAAATGTTTTCCACCAATCCAATAATTAGTCACGATGTTATCGTGAAAATGATGTATTTAATGAACCCATTTTGAGAAGTGTAGTTTAGTTTTTTGCTGCATTATCTTTGCATAGTAAATGGCACCACAATTTTTTTTACTGTTTATAGTCATAATCTGTACCTGGTAACTAGAAATTTGAGAATGATATTACTTCATAGACATTCATTGTGGGTCCTTGAATGGTCCATAATATAATATTAATGTATGAGTCAAGACCAAGGTCAGAATTTAAAAATATTCTCATGCATCCAATTTAACGATTTTCACATATCCATGACCCCTTTTTACAATTTCAACAATGGATCTTTGACGGTTTTGCAAAACTTTTAACTCTATTTGATGGGAAAATCACCTCGTGATGGGAAAGTCAAATCCAATCCCTAATCGAGACTATAACAACTTTTTCATTTCTAATTTAACGTACCATCTCTTTTTGTAATTTAATAACTTGTCAAACACTCATCCTTTACCCAGGACACATCTCCCTTTAAAATTTATTACTTTTCATTGGAACGTGTAATTTTGGGTGATATATCTCTTGCTCCTACTTCACATATTTTAAAACTGAACCTACGTTCCCCTAAATTTAATATAAATTTCGATCCTTCTACTTGTGATGTAATCATTTCAAGATATTCTATCTTTATCTCCAATTTAATGCAATAAGAGCGACATCTATCCACTAATTAGGTAGTGCATCAAGTTGTCACTTAATAATCAAAATTAATAATTCCTTCATTTTCATATCTTATATATATTGCTCAGCGTTGGATACTTTACTTTAAATTCATCACCGAGCTAATAGTGAATACTTTGTTGTACCAAGATGGTAAGCTCATCGTATTCTTATCAAGAATTCCAAGAATTGTGGCCATCGTTTGTTTGTGCAATTCTATTTTTGATGTTGTTTTTATGAGGTGTGTGTGGCGTTGAGTAGGAGGGCTCACTAGACTCCATGTGAAGCTCTCGTTCTCACTACTCGGTTGGGTATCAGATGTGTCGTATATCAGTTATGCTTAGTTGGGTATCAGATGTGTCGTATATCAGTTATTTCGAATGAAAAAATGAAAGAGAACATGATTCAAGTGGGCGTTAATGGAAAAGTTTTAGTTGTTATTTCATTGTGGAAGGCTTATGATGTGTGCATTCATAGGCTTATGATGTTTTTACTCCTCGATCGACCCTCACTCACTGAGTCTTTTTATCATTTTTCTGTTGCTACTTGTGTTAGAGTGGCCTTCATGAATGATAATTATTTTATTCCAGCACCGTGTGTGAAGTATTATTTTTTAGAAGCGAAGGTTAGATAGTGTGTTTTTTTTATAGATTTGAGGCTTTTGTGATTTACATTTTGTGTAGTGATATTTTCCAAAGTCATTATATTCATGTTTTATTGTATCGACGTTTCGAACCAACCTATGTGGTTCATCATCAGAATCAGATGTGTGAAAAAGTCATAATGATGAGAGCAATAAATAGAAGAAAGATTGGGTTGGTAATGTAAGGAGCCGACAAGTTTGATATTGTTAAGAAATAAATTTAGT